>OY776278.1:0-5000 GCA_963675445.1 Linnaemya vulpina | reverse complement strand
ATATCAAAACGAAAATTAGAAATAGAATGAATTTAATTTAGCATAAGTATTCACCGGTGAAGTAAAAGAGTAAAAATAGATACAACGAATTCTCTATCTTCTAATTTGTCTTTATATGTCCTCTTAACACTATACCCTCCTTTCCCAGTTCCAGCGCAATGCATTGCATTTATAGGAGTCATCCCCTTAGTGAAGAAAAAGAAATTGAAATCTTTTTATATTAATTTTTTAACAATATATAATACACAAGTATGTATGTATGGATGTGTATCTGATATTTAATTTAATAATTTTTTGGTTTTAAGACTTTTTACATTTAATAAATAATTAATTTTTTTTTTTATTTTGTTTCATTCAATGCAAATTAAAATTTTTAAGGGAATAAATATATTTTCTTAAAATGGTAAAACTAAGCACTAGAAAGTGAGAACTTTTTAATAGATATGAATAACTTTTTAATATTAATAATTTGTTAATAAATATATGTATATACATATATATACTTAAATCAAATCATCAAAGATATTTTATATGTATTAGAGCTTTATTAAGAACAGAAACGTGTAAAATAAAGCAATTTATATATGTAAAATACTGCATTTTTCCTCAATAAACTCACCAATTAGTTAGCGTAATAATAAAAGCCGGATTTTAGTCTCAATAATGGTATGTACCAGTAATATTGATAATGAACTAAACATGTCCCATTACCATAGCGATATCGAAATTAAAAAATAATTACGCCGGAATGAAAATAGATGCAGTTATTGCTTTATATAATTTATACCGATGCTTTTGTTAATATAAATATCCCCTCCGAATAGATCGTTAGACGTAATTATTAAATTTTTGGAAATAAATCATTTTGGGAACTTTTTTCTGTATCGATGTGGATTTCACAATATTGTCATGATTCTCTTTTAAATAATAATAATAAAAATTCGTTATTGATATCATTTAGGAACTAATGAAATTCTCTCATCCTGAAGTGTTTTTATTATATTATGCAATAGCAAGAAAAAGCCGGCAGGAAGACCTCGACATACATACATATGTACATACATATGTATTTACTTGCATAAATGCACATACATATATGCATACATGTGTGCGCAAAAATATACTCTTTTACATATATACGTATGTATGCACATATATACATATCTATATACATACATACGTATTTATATACATATGTAAGCTCGTATATTGTAGTTACTTATGCATGTTTTATAAATCACTCAGCATTTAATTGGATATTTACTTAGTTCTCTGACTGAAAAACGCGCCATTCAAAAATAAAAGTGAAAACCGACGACAGACAGATAAAACGTAATCAATAATTAAATGTTACAGAGGGAGAAAAGTCCGTCTACCCATTAAATTAAACAAATACTTACACATTTATGTATGCACATATAAATAAGTATATGAATATGCACATATGTACATAACTTCATAATTATACATACATATATGTGTGTGTATGTATGTATGATTGGTTGTCGCATAGATAACTGAAGCTTTAATCAGAGCTAATAACACAATTGCAACTCTAACACGCATTTCTAAGTAACAAAATTTCTGTAAATGCAAGTTAAACAATGCAAAACATTCAAAAATTCTCTCACACTCCCATACACACAAACAAGATTTCACTCTTTAGATGGAGGAGAACTAATGTGTTGGTAGAGTGGGTGGTCACACAAAACAATATTTTTTCACATACTGTTTTAACACTCATATATGAGACCTCGTTTTTCAATTTAAAACAATGTTTTAATTCACAACAAACATAAACAGCAAATTTACAATGACTACCTATATGTATATCGCACAGGCGGCGTATGCAAGAAACTTTAACGTACAAATGTGGATTAATATTGTTACGTATTTCGAATACTATACATGTAATTATTTATCTTATCCTCGATTCTAATATGTTCGTTTATTTCAAATTATTTTAATTTTAAGAAAATTAAATGCAAAATATATACATACGTATAGGTATATGTATATATTACACTATTATAGAGTTGAACACCAAACACTTGTCGTCACTGTGCATACAAAATAAACACAACGCCACTAAATTAATCCGTTTAACAAGCAAGCGCTCGCGACAACTAGCGACACGATACTGTTTTGCCAAACTACATATGTACAATATTCGACCTACCTCGATGCGAGGAAAACTCTCAATTCATGGATGCATTGATAGCTGCAAACGAGTATGATTTTGCATGCAACCAGGCTGCACAAAAAGTATTTCAAACTATGCAAAGCTAAAGCAAAGGCAAAACATCTATATAACAATGAGAAAACCGAATAATTGTGGAACAGTTTCGTTATTGTCATCTTCGTCATTCTACTTGCCATAGTCGTCATCATTGTACTCATCGGTCATTACAGTTGAGAAACAAATTACATGCAAAACTAAAAATTCTCTAAAATGCAGAGTAGAAAATAGTTGATTCGTATAATGTTAATTAACATATTTCGTATCATTAAAATCTGTCTTAATTGATAACACTAACTGTGGGGTTTCAAACAAATTTCTTGATTTATTTCATCATATATATATATATATATATATATATATATATATATATTATATAATATAAATAACATATATAATTTATTAGGTTTATTTAAGCCAAAGGTCTACACAGAGAAGTGGCTAAATATTAGAAAAGAAATATAATTTTTATATAAAAAATAATAGACCTTTTGATTAAATAAACCTAATAAATTAATAAAAAATAAGGTCGAATAAGTTTATAAAATAAATAGCATATGTAATTATATATATATATATATATATATATATATATATATTAGATATTCTCTCAATAAAAACATATTAACAAAAACTGTTTTATACTGAACTTATTAATTTATTAAAAAACGTTTATTATCAGTGTTTTCACTAGCAAAATTAAGCTCACAATCACGAAGCTGTAATTTTTTAACGTACGGTAATATATAATTTTTTCACGATCTCGTAAGCAATATTTTTAATCACGCACGACGGGAATAATATCATTTAAACAGGCCGACAACAATTAAAACAACCGTGAATCAATCCAAATCAGAAAAATTTTATATCACATTCATGACTGACAATGGAGCAGAGCAGCGTAATTATATTTAGTAATTATCTGTAAAATCATTCTATGGTGTACTCTTTCAAATAGTAAATGTGTACAATATGTACACCTAGTTATCATATCAGACTTATTTACCTCACCAATTTTTTTTTATTTTTTCATTAGTCAAAATATAAATTGAGAATTAAAAACAGTATTAGTGTTCGCATGAAACAGTTGACAGGTGTGTTTTGCTATTTGCAGACATTTAATTTTCTATGTAATAATTATTTTCCCCAACATGGCAGTGAAAACCGTTTATATTAAAAAATGGATTGAAAATAAAGAACAGGTTCATTCAATAAGGGTTGTTAAATAGATGACTGGTATTACGATATGAAAAGCTTTGGAGGAGAAGAGAGAGAGAGATTGAAAAGTTATGAGTTTAAAATAGAAGACTTAAAAGCTAAACTAAAGAATCTCATTTTGAATTGAACAAATTGGGAAGTGTCTTTTAATGGAAGATTTTGTACACAGAATTTTTTTTTTTTTTTGTTGTTTGAGATTTGATAAGGAAATACGTGTATAAAAGGCACATATCTCAAAAAAAAATTTATGAATCAAACAAATTATATTACAAATTAAATTATATTTTGAACATTTTCGAATTTAATTTTATTTCCTCTAAAAATATAGTCTAGTTTGGAAATTATGTTGGTATTTCCCATTTGGTTCCAAAAAACTCCTAACGCTTTTTACATCAAATATACTATTGTATTGCATAGTGCCGTACATGCGCAGAAAAAAATGCTTAAACAGCTATATGCTCAATCTTGATTATTTGATTCATGACTAAAAGTAATAAATACTTATTTTGAAGTTTTATTTGTTGATTAAACATAAGTATGTCTAAACAAAATAAGAACTATATGGGTATATATATATATATATATATATATATATATATATATATACACACATATATATATATATATATATATATATATATATATATGTATATATATATATATATATATATATATATATATGTATATATACATATATATATATATATATATATATATATATATATATATATATATATGTATATATATATATATATATATATATATATATATAGTTGAAGGATATTTTTAAAAGAATTTAGTTTCAAACATAAAAAAATTGTATATGGTTGCTAACTCTGCTGTACGCTAACTGGTATTCATTCACCTTGAAAAAGAGGAGAATCTTGGCAATCATATTATTTCATGTCAAAATTAGGAGGATTCTATAATAGTATACACTGACGTAGCGTCAATAAATTATGATTTTAACGTTAAAGCCAACTGATGAAACCTGATTCTATCACTCAAGATGATATTGCTAAAACCAGTTAAGACCATTTTTTAATTGCTTTTAAGGATATTTTTTGTCTGTCCTCAGTTGATTGCTGCCAAGTAATAGGTATGTATATAGAAACATCTCCACCGCAACAAATCTACCGCATATACATTTTGTTCTTAGATTTTGCATAGTTTTATATTATATATTTTTATTGTTATATGTGTTTTTGAAGAATTTGTTTGGTATACATGTGTATTTCTATACTTTTACGATATTAATTTGCAAAATATACTAACTGTTATGTTTAATTACACGGTTATGTAAAAATTTTTGGTTTATTAACAAAAGCAGCTTCATCACTGTTTGTGTTGTAGAGAAAAATACAACAACAAAACCACTGGGTGTTAAAAACCAGTTTTTAACACCCAGTATGAAAACACTATAAGGCAAATACGGAAACGTAGAATTTTCGTCTTAATATTATTAACACTATTACCTGTTTTCGTTCTTCGGGCTGGCAGCACTAAATTTAGTGTATCCAAAAATTAGGTTGCATCTCACAAA
>OY776277.1:117865437-117945718 GCA_963675445.1 Linnaemya vulpina | reverse complement strand
ACTAGGCTATATGGGGGGACCGCCTGTTAGAGTTCGGGAAAGTGGTTAGCAATGCTGGGGACATACTAGGCTATATGGGGGGAGCCTGTTAGAGTTCGGGAAAGTGGTTAGCAATGCTGGGGACATACTAGGCTATATGGGGGGAGCCTGTTAGAGTTCGGGAAAGTGGTTAGCAATGCTGGGGACATACTAGGCTATATGGGGGGAGCCTGTTAGAGTTCGGGAAAGTGGTTAGCAATGCTGGGGACATACTAGGCTATATGGGGGGAGCCTGTTAGAGTTCGGGAAAGTGGTTAGCAATGCTGGGGACATACTAGGCTATATGGGGGGAGCCTGTTAGAGTTCGGGAAAGTGGTTAGCAATGCTGGGGACATACTAGGCTATATGGGGGGAGCCTGTTAGAGTTCGGGAAAGTGGTTAGCAATGCTGGGGACATACTAGGCTATATGGGGGGAGCCTGTTAGAGTTCGGGAAAGTGGTTAGCAATGCTGGGGACATACTAGGCTATATGGGGGGAGCCTGTTAGAGTTCGGGAAAGTGGTTAGCAATGCTGGGGACATACTAGGCTATATGGGGGGAGCCTGTTAGAGTTCGGGAAAGTGGTTAGCAATGCTGGGGACATACTAGGCTATATGGGGGGAGCCTGTTAGAGTTCGGGAAAGTGGTTAGCAATGCTGGGGACATACTAGGCTATATGGGGGGAGCCTGTTAGAGTTCGGGAAAGTGGTTAGCAATGCTGGGGACATACTAGGCTATATGGGGGGAGCCTGTTAGAGTTCGGGAAAGTGGTTTAGCAATGCTGGGGACATACTAGGCTATATGGGGGGAGCCTGTTAGAGTTCGGGAAAGTGGTTAGCAATGCTGGGGACATACTAGGCTATATGGGGGGAGCCTGTTAGAGTTCGGGAAAGTGGTTAGCAATGCTGGGGACATACTAGGCTATATGGGGGGAGCCTGTTAGAGTTCGGGAAAGTGGTTAGCAATGCTGGGGACATACTAGGCTATATGGGGGGAGCCTGTTAGAGTTCGGGAAAGTGGTTAGCAATGCTGGGGACATACTAGGCTATATGGGGGGAGCCTGTTAGAGTTCGGGAAAGTGGTTAGCAATGCTGGGGACATACTAGGCTATATGGGGGGAGCCTGTTAGAGTTCGGGAAAGTGGTTAGCAATGCTGGGGACATACTAGGCTATATGGGGGGAGCCTGTTAGAGTTCGGGAAAGTGGTTAGCAATGCTGGGGACATACTAGGCTATATGGGGGGAGCCTGTTAGAGTTCGGGAAAGTGGTTAGCAATGCTGGGGACATACTAGGCTATATGGGGGGAGCCTGTTAGAGTTCGGGAAAGTGGTTAGCAATGCTGGGGACATACTAGGCTATATGGGGGGAGCCTGTTAGAGTTCGGGAAAGTGGTTAGCAATGCTGGGGACATACTAGGCTATATGGGGGGAGCCTGTTAGAGTTCGGGAAAGTGGTTAGCAATGCTGGGGACATACTAGGCTATATGGGGGGAGCCTGTTAGAGTTCGGGAAAGTGGTTAGCAATGCTGGGGACATACTAGGCTATATGGGGGGAGCCTGTTAGAGTTCGGGAAAGTGGTTAGCAATGCTGGGGACATACTAGGCTATATGGGGGGAGCCTGTTAGAGTTCGGGAAAGTGGTTAGCAATGCTGGGGACATACTAGGCTATATGGGGGGAGCCTGTTAGAGTTCGGGAAAGTGGTTAGCAATGCTGGGGACATACTAGGCTATATGGGGGGAGCCTGTTAGAGTTCGGGAAAGTGGTTAGCAATGCTGGGGACATACTAGGCTATATGGGGGGAGCCTGTTAGAGTTCGGGAAAGTGGTTAGCAATGCTGGGGACATACTAGGCTATATGGGGGGAGCCTGTTAGAGTTCGGGAAAGTGGTTAGCAATGCTGGGGACATACTAGGCTATATGGGGGGAGCCTGTTAGAGTTCGGGAAAGTGGTTAGCAATGCTGGGGACATACTAGGCTATATGGGGGGAGCCTGTTAGAGTTCGGGAAAGTGGTTAGCAATGCTGGGGACATACTAGGCTATATGGGGGGAGCCTGTTAGAGTTCGGGAAAGTGGTTAGCAATGCTGGGGACATACTAGGCTATATGGGGGGAGCCTGTTAGAGTTCGGGAAAGTGGTTAGCAATGCTGGGGACATACTAGGCTATATGGGGGGAGCCTGTTAGAGTTCGGGAAAGTGGTTAGCAATGCTGGGGACATACTAGGCTATATGGGGGGAGCCTGTTAGAGTTCGGGAAAGTGGTTAGCAATGCTGGGGACATACTAGGCTATATGGGGGGAGCCTGTTAGAGTTCGGGAAAGTGGTTAGCAATGCTGGGGACATACTAGGCTATATGGGGGGAGCCTGTTAGAGTTCGGGAAAGTGGTTAGCAATGCTGGGGACATACTAGGCTATATGGGGGGAGCCTGTTAGAGTTCGGGAAAGTGGTTAGCAATGCTGGGGACATACTAGGCTATATGGGGGGAGCCTGTTAGAGTTCGGGAAAGTGGTTAGCAATGCTGGGGACATACTAGGCTATATGGGGGGAGCCTGTTAGAGTTCGGGAAAGTGGTTAGCAATGCTGGGGACATACTAGGCTATATGGGGGGAGCCTGTTAGAGTTCGGGAAAGTGGTTAGCAATGCTGGGGACATACTAGGCTATATGGGGGGAGCCTGTTAGAGTTCGGGAAAGTGGTTAGCAATGCTGGGGACATACTAGGCTATATGGGGGGAGCCTGTTAGAGTTCGGGAAAGTGGTTAGCAATGCTGGGGACATACTAGGCTATATGGGGGGAGCCTGTTAGAGTTCGGGAAAGTGGTTAGCAATGCTGGGGACATACTAGGCTATATGGGGGGAGCCTGTTAGAGTTCGGGAAAGTGGTTAGCAATGCTGGGGACATACTAGGCTATATGGGGGGAGCCTGTTAGAGTTCGGGAAAGTGGTTAGCAATGCTGGGGACATACTAGGCTATATGGGGGGAGCCTGTTAGAGTTCGGGAAAGTGGTTAGCAATGCTGGGGACATACTAGGCTATATGGGGGGAGCCTGTTAGAGTTCGGGAAAGTGGTTAGCAATGCTGGGGACATACTAGGCTATATGGGGGGAGCCTGTTAGAGTTCGGGAAAGTGGTTAGCAATGCTGGGGACATACTAGGCTATATGGGGGGAGCCTGTTAGAGTTCGGGAAAGTGGTTAGCAATGCTGGGGACATACTAGGCTATATGGGGGGAGCCTGTTAGAGTTCGGGAAAGTGGTTAGCAATGCTGGGGACATACTAGGCTATATGGGGGGAGCCTGTTAGAGTTCGGGAAAGTGGTTAGCAATGCTGGGGACATACTAGGCTATATGGGGGGAGCCTGTTAGAGTTCGGGAAAGTGGTTAGCAATGCTGGGGACATACTAGGCTATATGGGGGGAGCCTGTTAGAGTTCGGGAAAGTGGTTAGCAATGCTGGGGACATACTAGGCTATATGGGGGGAGCCTGTTAGAGTTCGGGAAAGTGGTTAGCAATGCTGGGGACATACTAGGCTATATGGGGGGAGCCTGTTAGAGTTCGGGAAAGTGGTTAGCAATGCTGGGGACATACTAGGCTATATGGGGGGAGCCTGTTAGAGTTCGGGAAAGTGGTTAGCAATGCTGGGGACATACTAGGCTATATGGGGGGAGCCTGTTAGAGTTCGGGAAAGTGGTTAGCAATGCTGGGGACATACTAGGCTATATGGGGGGAGCCTGTTAGAGTTCGGGAAAGTGGTTAGCAATGCTGGGGACATACTAGGCTATATGGGGGGAGCCTGTTAGAGTTCGGGAAAGTGGTTAGCAATGCTGGGGACATACTAGGCTATATGGGGGGAGCCTGTTAGAGTTCGGGAAAGTGGTTAGCAATGCTGGGGACATACTAGGCTATATGGGGGGAGCCTGTTAGAGTTCGGGAAAGTGGTTAGCAATGCTGGGGACATACTAGGCTATATGGGGGGAGCCTGTTAGAGTTCGGGAAAGTGGTTAGCAATGCTGGGGACATACTAGGCTATATGGGGGGAGCCTGTTAGAGTTCGGGAAAGTGGTTAGCAATGCTGGGGACATACTAGGCTATATGGGGGGAGCCTGTTAGAGTTCGGGAAAGTGGTTAGCAATGCTGGGGACATACTAGGCTATATGGGGGGAGCCTGTTAGAGTTCGGGAAAGTGGTTAGCAATGCTGGGGACATACTAGGCTATATGGGGGGAGCCTGTTAGAGTTCGGGAAAGTGGTTAGCAATGCTGGGGACATACTAGGCTATATGGGGGGAGCCTGTTAGAGTTCGGGAAAGTGGTTAGCAATGCTGGGGACATACTAGGCTATATGGGGGGAGCCTGTTAGAGTTCGGGAAAGTGGTTAGCAATGCTGGGGACATACTAGGCTATATGGGGGGAGCCTGTTAGAGTTCGGGAAAGTGGTTAGCAATGCTGGGGACATACTAGGCTATATGGGGGGAGCCTGTTAGAGTTCGGGAAAGTGGTTAGCAATGCTGGGGACATACTAGGCTATATGGGGGGAGCCTGTTAGAGTTCGGGAAAGTGGTTAGCAATGCTGGGGACATACTAGGCTATATGGGGGGAGCCTGTTAGAGTTCGGGAAAGTGGTTAGCAATGCTGGGGACATACTAGGCTATATGGGGGGAGCCTGTTAGAGTTCGGGAAAGTGGTTAGCAATGCTGGGGACATACTAGGCTATATGGGGGGAGCCTGTTAGAGTTCGGGAAAGTGGTTAGCAATGCTGGGGACATACTAGGCTATATGGGGGGAGCCTGTTAGAGTTCGGGAAAGTGGTTAGCAATGCTGGGGACATACTAGGCTATATGGGGGGAGCCTGTTAGAGTTCGGGAAAGTGGTTAGCAATGCTGGGGACATACTAGGCTATATGGGGGGAGCCTGTTAGAGTTCGGGAAAGTGGTTAGCAATGCTGGGGACATACTAGGCTATATGGGGGGAGCCTGTTAGAGTTCGGGAAAGTGGTTAGCAATGCTGGGGACATACTAGGCTATATGGGGGGAGCCTGTTAGAGTTCGGGAAAGTGGTTAGCAATGCTGGGGACATACTAGGCTATATGGGGGGAGCCTGTTAGAGTTCGGGAAAGTGGTTAGCAATGCTGGGGACATACTAGGCTATATGGGGGGAGCCTGTTAGAGTTCGGGAAAGTGGTTAGCAATGCTGGGGACATACTAGGCTATATGGGGGGAGCCTGTTAGAGTTCGGGAAAGTGGTTAGCAATGCTGGGGACATACTAGGCTATATGGGGGGAGCCTGTTAGAGTTCGGGAAAGTGGTTAGCAATGCTGGGGACATACTAGGCTATATGGGGGGAGCCTGTTAGAGTTCGGGAAAGTGGTTAGCAATGCTGGGGACATACTAGGCTATATGGGGGGAGCCTGTTAGAGTTCGGGAAAGTGGTTAGCAATGCTGGGGACATACTAGGCTATATGGGGGGAGCCTGTTAGAGTTCGGGAAAGTGGTTAGCAATGCTGGGGACATACTAGGCTATATGGGGGGAGCCTGTTAGAGTTCGGGAAAGTGGTTAGCAATGCTGGGGACATACTAGGCTATATGGGGGGAGCCTGTTAGAGTTCGGGAAAGTGGTTAGCAATGCTGGGGACATACTAGGCTATATGGGGGGAGCCTGTTAGAGTTCGGGAAAGTGGTTAGCAATGCTGGGGACATACTAGGCTATGGCCTGGGGAGCCTGTTTCGGGAAAGTGGTTAGCAATGCTGGGGACATACTAGGCTATATGGGGGGAGCCTGTTAGAGTTCGGCAAATGGTTAGCAATGTTGGGGACCTACTAGGCTATATGGGGGGAGCCTTTAGAGTTCGGGAAGTCCTAGCAATGCTAACCACTTTCCCGAACTCTAACAGGCTCATATGGGGGGAGCCTGTAGTGTCCCCAGCATTGCTAACCACTGCCTGGGACATACTAGGCTATATGGGGGAGCCTATAGTCCCCAGCATTGCTAACCACTTTCCCGAACTCTACTAGGCTATATGGGGGGAGCCTGTTAGAGTTTCGGAAAAGTGGTTAGCAATGCTGGGAACTCTACAGGCTATATGGGGGGAGCCTGTTAGAGTCCAGCATTGCTAACCACTTTCCCGAACTCTAACAGGCTATATGGGGGGAGCCTGTTAGAGTTCGGGGAAGTGCTCAGCATTGCTAACCACTTTCCCAACTCTAGGCTATATAGGGCCTAGTATGTCCCAGCATTGCTAAGCACTTTCCCGGACTCTACTAGGCTATATGGGGAGCCTAGTTAGTGTCAGCATTGCTAACCACTTCCCGAACTCTAGGCTATATGGGAGCCTGTTAGATATGTCCCAGCATTGCTAACCACTTTCCCGAACTCTAACAGGCTATAGGAGCCTGTTAGTTGATGTCCCCAGCATTGCTAACCACTTTCCCGAACTCTAACAGGCTCCCCCCATATAGCCTAGTATGTCCCCAGCATTGCTAACCACTTTCCCGAACTCTAACAGGCTGGCCCCATATAGCCTATATGTCCCCAGCATTGCTAACCACTTTCCCGAACTCTAACAGGCTCCCCCATATAGGCCTAGTATGTCCCCAGCATTGCTAACCACTTTCCCCGAACTCTAACAGGCTCCCCCATATGGGGGGAGCCTAGTATGTCCCCAGCATTGCTAACCACTTTCCCGGACTCTAACAGGCTCCCCCCATATAGCCTAGTATGTCCCAGCATTGCTAACCACTTTCCCGAACTCTAACAGGCTCCCCCCATATAGCCTAGTATGTCCCCAGCATTGCTAACCACTTTCCCGAACTCTAACAGGCTCCCCCCATATAGCCTAGTATGTCCCCAGCATTGCTAACCACTTTCCCGAACTCTAACAGGCTCCCCCATATAGCCTAGTATGTCCCCAGCATTGCTAACCACTTTCCCGAACTCTAACAGGCTCCCCCCATATAGCCTAGTATGTCCCCAGCATTGCTAACCACTTTCCCGAACTACTAACAGGCTCCCCCCATATAGCCTAGTATGTCCCCAGCATTGCTAACCACTTTCCCGAACTCTAACAGGCTCCCCCCATATAGCCTAGTATGTCCCCAGCATTGCTAACCACTTTCCCGAACTCTAACAGGCTCCCCCCATATAGCCTAGTATGTCCCCAGCATTGCTAACCACTTTCCCGAACTCTAACAGGCTCCCCCCATATAGCCTAGTATGTCCCCAGCATTGCTAACCACTTTCCCGAACTCTAACAGGCTCCCCCCATATAGCCTAGTATGTCCCCAGCATTGCTAACCACTTTCCCGAACTCTAACAGGCTCCCCCCATATAGCCTAGTATGTCCCCAGCATTGCTAACCACTTTCCCGAACTCTAACAGGCTCCCCCCATATAGCCTAGTATGTCCCCAGCATTGCTAACCACTTTCCCGAACTCTAACAGGCTCCCCCCATATAGCCTAGTATGTCCCCAGCATTGCTAACCACTTTCCCGAACTCTAACAGGCTCCCCCCATATAGCCTAGTATGTCCCCAGCATTGCTAACCACTTTCCCGAACTCTAACAGGCTCCCCCCATATAGCCTAGTATGTCCCCAGCATTGCTAACCACTTTCCCGAACTCTAACAGGCTCCCCCCATATAGCCTAGTATGTCCCCAGCATTGCTAACCACTTTCCCGAACTCTAACAGGCTCCCCCCATATAGCCTAGTATGTCCCCAGCATTGCTAACCACTTTCCCGAACTCTAACAGGCTCCCCCCATATAGCCTAGTATGTCCCCAGCATTGCTAACCACTTTCCCGAACTCTAACAGGCTCCCCCCATATAGCCTAGTATGTCCCCAGCATTGCTAACCACTTTCCCGAACTCTAACAGGCTCCCCCCATATAGCCTAGTATGTCCCCAGCATTGCTAACCACTTTCCCGAACTCTAACAGGCTCCCCCCATATAGCCTAGTATGTCCCCAGCATTGCTAACCACTTTCCCGAACTCTAACAGGCTCCCCCCATATAGCCTAGTATGTCCCCAGCATTGCTAACCACTTTCCCGAACTCTAACAGGCTCCCCCCATATAGCCTAGTATGTCCCCAGCATTGCTAACCACTTTCCCGAACTCTAACAGGCTCCCCCCATATAGCCTAGTATGTCCCCAGCATTGCTAACCACTTTCCCGAACTCTAACAGGCTCCCCCCATATAGCCTAGTATGTCCCCAGCATTGCTAACCACTTTCCCGAACTCTAACAGGCTCCCCCCATATAGCCTAGTATGTCCCCAGCATTGCTAACCACTTTCCCGAACTCTAACAGGCTCCCCCCATATAGCCTAGTATGTCCCCAGCATTGCTAACCACTTTCCCGAACTCTAACAGGCTCCCCCCATATAGCCTAGTATGTCCCCAGCATTGCTAACCACTTTCCCGAACTCTAACAGGCTCCCCCCATATAGCCTAGTATGTCCCCAGCATTGCTAACCACTTTCCCGAACTCTAACAGGCTCCCCCCATATAGCCTAGTATGTCCCCAGCATTGCTAACCACTTTCCCGAACTCTAACAGGCTCCCCCCATATAGCCTAGTATGTCCCCAGCATTGCTAACCACTTTCCCGAACTCTAACAGGCTCCCCCCATATAGCCTAGTATGTCCCCAGCATTGCTAACCACTTTCCCGAACTCTAACAGGCTCCCCCCATATAGCCTAGTATGTCCCCAGCATTGCTAACCACTTTCCCGAACTCTAACAGGCTCCCCCCATATAGCCTAGTATGTCCCCAGCATTGCTAACCACTTTCCCGAACTCTAACAGGCTCCCCCCATATAGCCTAGTATGTCCCCAGCATTGCTAACCACTTTCCCGAACTCTAACAGGCTCCCCCCATATAGCCTAGTATGTCCCCAGCATTGCTAACCACTTTCCCGAACTCTAACAGGCTCCCCCCATATAGCCTAGTATGTCCCCAGCATTGCTAACCACTTTCCCGAACTCTAACAGGCTCCCCCCATATAGCCTAGTATGTCCCCAGCATTGCTAACCACTTTCCCGAACTCTAACAGGCTCCCCCCATATAGCCTAGTATGTCCCCAGCATTGCTAACCACTTTCCCGAACTCTAACAGGCTCCCCCCATATAGCCTAGTATGTCCCCAGCATTGCTAACCACTTTCCCGAACTCTAACAGGCTCCCCCCATATAGCCTAGTATGTCCCCAGCATTGCTAACCACTTTCCCGAACTCTAACAGGCTCCCCCCATATAGCCTAGTATGTCCCCAGCATTGCTAACCACTTTCCCGAACTCTAACAGGCTCCCCCCATATAGCCTAGTATGTCCCCAGCATTGCTAACCACTTTCCCGAACTCTAACAGGCTCCCCCCATATAGCCTAGTATGTCCCCAGCATTGCTAACCACTTTCCCGAACTCTAACAGGCTCCCCCCATATAGCCTAGTATGTCCCCAGCATTGCTAACCACTTTCCCGAACTCTAACAGGCTCCCCCCATATAGCCTAGTATGTCCCCAGCATTGCTAACCACTTTCCCGAACTCTAACAGGCTCCCCCCATATAGCCTAGTATGTCCCCAGCATTGCTAACCACTTTCCCGAACTCTAACAGGCTCCCCCCATATAGCCTAGTATGTCCCCAGCATTGCTAACCACTTTCCCGAACTCTAACAGGCTCCCCCCATATAGCCTAGTATGTCCCCAGCATTGCTAACCACTTTCCCGAACTCTAACAGGCTCCCCCCATATAGCCTAGTATGTCCCCAGCATTGCTAACCACTTTCCCGAACTCTAACAGGCTCCCCCCATATAGCCTAGTATGTCCCCAGCATTGCTAACCACTTTCCCGAACTCTAACAGGCTCCCCCCATATAGCCTAGTATGTCCCCAGCATTGCTAACCACTTTCCCGAACTCTAACAGGCTCCCCCCATATAGCCTAGTATGTCCCCAGCATTGCTAACCACTTTCCCGAACTCTAACAGGCTCCCCCCATATAGCCTAGTATGTCCCCAGCATTGCTAACCACTTTCCCGAACTCTAACAGGCTCCCCCCATATAGCCTAGTATGTCCCCAGCATTGCTAACCACTTTCCCGAACTCTAACAGGCTCCCCCCATATAGCCTAGTATGTCCCCAGCATTGCTAACCACTTTCCCGAACTCTAACAGGCTCCCCCCATATAGCCTAGTATGTCCCCAGCATTGCTAACCACTTTCCCGAACTCTAACAGGCTCCCCCCATATAGCCTAGTATGTCCCCAGCATTGCTAACCACTTTCCCGAACTCTAACAGGCTCCCCCCATATAGCCTAGTATGTCCCCAGCATTGCTAACCACTTTCCCGAACTCTAACAGGCTCCCCCCATATAGCCTAGTATGTCCCCAGCATTGCTAACCACTTTCCCGAACTCTAACAGGCTCCCCCCATATAGCCTAGTATGTCCCCAGCATTGCTAACCACTTTCCCGAACTCTAACAGGCTCCCCCCATATAGCCTAGTATGTCCCCAGCATTGCTAACCACTTTCCCGAACTCTAACAGGCTCCCCCCATATAGCCTAGTATGTCCCCAGCATTGCTAACCACTTTCCCGAACTCTAACAGGCTCCCCCCATATAGCCTAGTATGTCCCCAGCATTGCTAACCACTTTCCCGAACTCTAACAGGCTCCCCCCATATAGCCTAGTATGTCCCCAGCATTGCTAACCACTTTCCCGAACTCTAACAGGCTCCCCCCATATAGCCTAGTATGTCCCCAGCATTGCTAACCACTTTCCCGAACTCTAACAGGCTCCCCCCATATAGCCTAGTATGTCCCCAGCATTGCTAACCACTTTCCCGAACTCTAACAGGCTCCCCCCATATAGCCTAGTATGTCCCCAGCATTGCTAACCACTTTCCCGAACTCTAACAGGCTCCCCCCATATAGCCTAGTATGTCCCCAGCATTGCTAACCACTTTCCCGAACTCTAACAGGCTCCCCCCATATAGCCTAGTATGTCCCCAGCATTGCTAACCACTTTCCCGAACTCTAACAGGCTCCCCCCATATAGCCTAGTATGTCCCCAGCATTGCTAACCACTTTCCCGAACTCTAACAGGCTCCCCCCATATAGCCTAGTATGTCCCCAGCATTGCTAACCACTTTCCCGAACTCTAACAGGCTCCCCCCATATAGCCTAGTATGTCCCCAGCATTGCTAACCACTTTCCCGAACTCTAACAGGCTCCCCCCATATAGCCTAGTATGTCCCCAGCATTGCTAACCACTTTCCCGAACTCTAACAGGCTCCCCCCATATAGCCTAGTATGTCCCCAGCATTGCTAACCACTTTCCCGAACTCTAACAGGCTCCCCCCATATAGCCTAGTATGTCCCCAGCATTGCTAACCACTTTCCCGAACTCTAACAGGCTCCCCCCATATAGCCTAGTATGTCCCCAGCATTGCTAACCACTTTCCCGAACTCTAACAGGCTCCCCCCATATAGCCTAGTATGTCCCCAGCATTGCTAACCACTTTCCCGAACTCTAACAGGCTCCCCCCATATAGCCTAGTATGTCCCCAGCATTGCTAACCACTTTCCCGAACTCTAACAGGCTCCCCCCATATAGCCTAGTATGTCCCCAGCATTGCTAACCACTTTCCCGAACTCTAACAGGCTCCCCCCATATAGCCTAGTATGTCCCCAGCATTGCTAACCACTTTCCCGAACTCTAACAGGCTCCCCCCATATAGCCTAGTATGTCCCCAGCATTGCTAACCACTTTCCCGAACTCTAACAGGCTCCCCCCATATAGCCTAGTATGTCCCCAGCATTGCTAACCACTTTCCCGAACTCTAACAGGCTCCCCCCATATAGCCTAGTATGTCCCCAGCATTGCTAACCACTTTCCCGAACTCTAACAGGCTCCCCCCATATAGCCTAGTATGTCCCCAGCATTGCTAACCACTTTCCCGAACTCTAACAGGCTCCCCCCATATAGCCTAGTATGTCCCCAGCATTGCTAACCACTTTCCCGAACTCTAACAGGCTCCCCCCATATAGCCTAGTATGTCCCCAGCATTGCTAACCACTTTCCCGAACTCTAACAGGCTCCCCCCATATAGCCTAGTATGTCCCCAGCATTGCTAACCACTTTCCCGAACTCTAACAGGCTCCCCCCATATAGCCTAGTATGTCCCCAGCATTGCTAACCACTTTCCCGAACTCTAACAGGCTCCCCCCATATAGCCTAGTATGTCCCCAGCATTGCTAACCACTTTCCCGAACTCTAACAGGCTCCCCCCATATAGCCTAGTATGTCCCCAGCATTGCTAACCACTTTCCCGAACTCTAACAGGCTCCCCCCATATAGCCTAGTATGTCCCCAGCATTGCTAACCACTTTCCCGAACTCTAACAGGCTCCCCCCATATAGCCTAGTATGTCCCCAGCATTGCTAACCACTTTCCCGAACTCTAACAGGCTCCCCCCATATAGCCTAGTATGTCCCCAGCATTGCTAACCACTTTCCCGAACTCTAACAGGCTCCCCCCATATAGCCTAGTATGTCCCCAGCATTGCTAACCACTTTCCCGAACTCTAACAGGCTCCCCCCATATAGCCTAGTATGTCCCCAGCATTGCTAACCACTTTCCCGAACTCTAACAGGCTCCCCCCATATAGCCTAGTATGTCCCCAGCATTGCTAACCACTTTCCCGAACTCTAACAGGCTCCCCCCATATAGCCTAGTATGTCCCCAGCATTGCTAACCACTTTCCCGAACTCTAACAGGCTCCCCCCATATAGCCTAGTATGTCCCCAGCATTGCTAACCACTTTCCCGAACTCTAACAGGCTCCCCCCATATAGCCTAGTATGTCCCCAGCATTGCTAACCACTTTCCCGAACTCTAACAGGCTCCCCCCATATAGCCTAGTATGTCCCCAGCATTGCTAACCACTTTCCCGAACTCTAACAGGCTCCCCCCATATAGCCTAGTATGTCCCCAGCATTGCTAACCACTTTCCCGAACTCTAACAGGCTCCCCCCATATAGCCTAGTATGTCCCCAGCATTGCTAACCACTTTCCCGAACTCTAACAGGCTCCCCCCATATAGCCTAGTATGTCCCCAGCATTGCTAACCACTTTCCCGAACTCTAACAGGCTCCCCCCATATAGCCTAGTATGTCCCCAGCATTGCTAACCACTTTCCCGAACTCTAACAGGCTCCCCCCATATAGCCTAGTATGTCCCCAGCATTGCTAACCACTTTCCCGAACTCTAACAGGCTCCCCCCATATAGCCTAGTATGTCCCCAGCATTGCTAACCACTTTCCCGAACTCTAACAGGCTCCCCCCATATAGCCTAGTATGTCCCCAGCATTGCTAACCACTTTCCCGAACTCTAACAGGCTCCCCCCATATAGCCTAGTATGTCCCCAGCATTGCTAACCACTTTCCCGAACTCTAACAGGCTCCCCCCATATAGCCTAGTATGTCCCCAGCATTGCTAACCACTTTCCCGAACTCTAACAGGCTCCCCCCATATAGCCTAGTATGTCCCCAGCATTGCTAACCACTTTCCCGAACTCTAACAGGCTCCCCCCATATAGCCTAGTATGTCCCCAGCATTGCTAACCACTTTCCCGAACTCTAACAGGCTCCCCCCATATAGCCTAGTATGTCCCCAGCATTGCTAACCACTTTCCCGAACTCTAACAGGCTCCCCCCATATAGCCTAGTATGTCCCCAGCATTGCTAACCACTTTCCCGAACTCTAACAGGCTCCCCCCATATAGCCTAGTATGTCCCCAGCATTGCTAACCACTTTCCCGAACTCTAACAGGCTCCCCCCATATAGCCTAGTATGTCCCCAGCATTGCTAACCACTTTCCCGAACTCTAACAGGCTCCCCCCATATAGCCTAGTATGTCCCCAGCATTGCTAACCACTTTCCCGAACTCTAACAGGCTCCCCCCATATAGCCTAGTATGTCCCCAGCATTGCTAACCACTTTCCCGAACTCTAACAGGCTCCCCCCATATAGCCTAGTATGTCCCCAGCATTGCTAACCACTTTCCCGAACTCTAACAGGCTCCCCCCATATAGCCTAGTATGTCCCCAGCATTGCTAACCACTTTCCCGAACTCTAACAGGCTCCCCCCATATAGCCTAGTATGTCCCCAGCATTGCTAACCACTTTCCCGAACTCTAACAGGCTCCCCCCATATAGCCTAGTATGTCCCCAGCATTGCTAACCACTTTCCCGAACTCTAACAGGCTCCCCCCATATAGCCTAGTATGTCCCCAGCATTGCTAACCACTTTCCCGAACTCTAACAGGCTCCCCCCATATAGCCTAGTATGTCCCCAGCATTGCTAACCACTTTCCCGAACTCTAACAGGCTCCCCCCATATAGCCTAGTATGTCCCCAGCATTGCTAACCACTTTCCCGAACTCTTAACAGGCTCCCCCCATATAGCCTAGTATGTCCCCAGCATTGCTAACCACTTTCCCGAACTCTAACAGGCTCCCCCCATATAGCCTAGTATGTCCCCAGCATTGCTAACCACTTTCCCGAACTCTAACAGGCTCCCCCCATATAGCCTAGTATGTCCCCAGCATTGCTAACCACTTTCCCGAACTCTAACAGGCTCCCCCCATATAGCCTAGTATGTCCCCAGCATTGCTAACCACTTTCCCGAACTCTAACAGGCTCCCCCCATATAGCCTAGTATGTCCCCAGCATTGCTAACCACTTTCCCGAACTCTAACAGGCTCCCCCCATATAGCCTAGTATGTCCCCAGCATTGCTAACCACTTTCCCGAACTCTAACAGGCTCCCCCCATATAGCCTAGTATGTCCCCAGCATTGCTAACCACTTTCCCGAACTCTAACAGGCTCCCCCCATATAGCCTAGTATGTCCCCAGCATTGCTAACCACTTTCCCGAACTCTAACAGGCTCCCCCCATATAGCCTAGTATGTCCCCAGCATTGCTAACCACTTTCCCGAACTCTAACAGGCTCCCCCCATATAGCCTAGTATGTCCCCAGCATTGCTAACCACTTTCCCGAACTCTAACAGGCTCCCCCCATATAGCCTAGTATGTCCCCAGCATTGCTAACCACTTTCCCGAACTCTAACAGGCTCCCCCCATATAGCCTAGTATGTCCCCAGCATTGCTAACCACTTTCCCGAACTCTAACAGGCTCCCCCCATATAGCCTAGTATGTCCCCAGCATTGCTAACCACTTTCCCGAACTCTAACAGGCTCCCCCCATATAGCCTAGTATGTCCCCAGCATTGCTAACCACTTTCCCGAACTCTAACAGGCTCCCCCCATATAGCCTAGTATGTCCCCAGCATTGCTAACCACTTTCCCGAACTCTAACAGGCTCCCCCCATATAGCCTAGTATGTCCCCAGCATTGCTAACCACTTTCCCGAACTCTAACAGGCTCCCCCCATATAGCCTAGTATGTCCCCAGCATTGCTAACCACTTTCCCGAACTCTAACAGGCTCCCCCCATATAGCCTAGTATGTCCCCAGCATTGCTAACCACTTTCCCGAACTCTAACAGGCTCCCCCCATATAGCCTAGTATGTCCCCAGCATTGCTAACCACTTTCCCGAACTCTAACAGGCTCCCCCCATATAGCCTAGTATGTCCCCAGCATTGCTAACCACTTTCCCGAACTCTAACAGGCTCCCCCCATATAGCCTAGTATGTCCCCAGCATTGCTAACCACTTTCCCGAACTCTAACAGGCTCCCCCCATATAGCCTAGTATGTCCCCAGCATTGCTAACCACTTTCCCGAACTCTAACAGGCTCCCCCCATATAGCCTAGTATGTCCCCAGCATTGCTAACCACTTTCCCGAACTCTAACAGGCTCCCCCCATATAGCCTAGTATGTCCCCAGCATTGCTAACCACTTTCCCGAACTCTAACAGGCTCCCCCCATATAGCCTAGTATGTCCCCAGCATTGCTAACCACTTTCCCGAACTCTAACAGGCTCCCCCCATATAGCCTAGTATGTCCCCAGCATTGCTAACCACTTTCCCGAACTCTAACAGGCTCCCCCCATATAGCCTAGTATGTCCCCAGCATTGCTAACCACTTTCCCGAACTCTAACAGGCTCCCCCCATATAGCCTAGTATGTCCCCAGCATTGCTAACCACTTTCCCGAACTCTAACAGGCTCCCCCCATATAGCCTAGTATGTCCCCAGCATTGCTAACCACTTTCCCGAACTCTAACAGGCTCCCCCCATATAGCCTAGTATGTCCCCAGCATTGCTAACCACTTTCCCGAACTCTAACAGGCTCCCCCCATATAGCCTAGTATGTCCCCAGCATTGCTAACCACTTTCCCGAACTCTAACAGGCTCCCCCCATATAGCCTAGTATGTCCCCAGCATTGCTAACCACTTTCCCGAACTCTAACAGGCTCCCCCCATATAGCCTAGTATGTCCCCAGCATTGCTAACCACTTTCCCGAACTCTAACAGGCTCCCCCCATATAGCCTAGTATGTCCCCAGCATTGCTAACCACTTTCCCGAACTCTAACAGGCTCCCCCCATATAGCCTAGTATGTAGTCGTATTTTGGGTGCGGCATATATTATCACACGTCATATGTTTCGGCAGCACTTAACCAATTTTTAGATGTCAAGTTATAAACGTATTGTAAGTATATAAAGTTGCAGCAATGATATGAAATGTATATGTTACCAAAAACACTAATATGTCTTGTTTATTTTAACATAAATATGTTAGGAAAATATACAAGGATGCGTACAATAAATGATGGATTATATATATCATGATATGAACCAGTGCAAATGGACAATATGTTTAGGTATGTAATATAATGAGGACATATATTGTTTAATGTTATTTCAAGTATAATATAAAGGCGGCTATGATGATATGAATCGTTGTATAAATGAATACGCAAATTTAAAGGCAAGTGCAATAGGAAACTGCACAATTTATTTACTAAACAAAGCATTAATGTGTCTTCTTTATTTTTCCATAAGCTTAGTAATAAAATATATAAGGATGCGTACAATAAGGACGGATTATTAACTTATGTATGAGCGAGTGCAAATGGACTTTGTATCATGTGTGTAAATATTTAGGCACGCAACACGCCTTACTATGTAAAAACGGCCGGTGCTGTATGCCGAACATATTGCCGCCGCCGAATGTTGTTTTCTGATATCTGCCGGCGTTAAGTCATATCGGCGTTTATTATTCTATAAAATGACGGCCAAAGTATAAAGTACGCGCTATTTAATTAACATGTATATTTTAGTTTATATAAAATCGAAGATATATATATTAGAAATCAGTGCATGTTGCATTATTGAATAATACGGAAAACATGAAAAAAGAGATTGTTAATACCGGATACAAGAAGAAACCGAATGAAATAATAACACAACGGATTGTGTTAAATTAATTGGATTCCAGTTTAAAGAAACAAATCAAAGAATCACAAATATAAGCACAAAGTGCGGATTACAATAATGAAAGCAATAAATAGAAACCAAAGTTGTCAATATAATGGATTAAGAATGGAATTGAATGGAAAATGAAGTTCTCACCATGTAAAAAATGGTTAACAGTATACAAAAGTAAATGAACGAAACGAAAAGGTAAGTATAAAGTGTATTCAGTGCTAAATATTTCTCATTAATAGAGTTCTTCATATCTCTATAGGTTTTTTGGCAAAATATCCAATAAATTAACACCATCACTGTAAATGTTCAATAGCAACAATACAATGTAGGAACGATGATTGATGTATGTCAGCCGTATATTGCCGCTACTGACATTTAATTTCGCATAGCTGCCGTCATTATTATTCCGGAATGGTTACTCAATGAAGTGACTCCCCGACTAATATATAAAACGTGTTATGAACAGCATATAGGTATTACTGCTTTATTTAATATAAACATAAATTAATGCAATGGTGAATTGTATACAATTACAGGATAGGAAATTTAATTTTACAACACGAATAAAGTGAATTGCTTTACAGAAGTGAAAGAAACGCGAATTTAAACAAAATATGTTCAGTGCTCTTCCTTTAGAACCATCCAGTGACAAAATGATAATATAAAAGTGAATTTTGTTAAAAAGCCTTTTGTATAAATCAGGTTGGAATGTACCTGTGCAGTAAGTTAAATTGGAATGCGCCGGTTAAGAAATATTTTGGCTAAATGTAGATGACAACTTGAATGCCGTATGCAATTTTACACTTTGTTGATTTTTAAAACTTATATGTATGAATTAATATTTAATGATTGAAAAAATTAAACCTACAAGTATTATTAATAAAAAATACATACCATGTATAATATATGCACATTTTTTATTCGCTTGGTACTAAAACTACTATACATTATTATAGGGAACAACGATTATTGATATTTTCACAAGATGCAAATATAAATAATGAATCCTATGAAAGTAATAAACAGAAAAAGTCAGAAATAATGCTTTGAAAATGGAATTGTACAAGATTTCTGGACGGAAAATGGATTTCTATCACTATGTATAAATTGGATGCCAGTATAAAAAGTAAATGAAAGAAACGAAAAGGTAAGCATAAAGTGTATTGAATGCTAACAATTTTTCAGTAATAGAATTCTTTATATAATCTCTAAAGGTTTATGGCAAAATATCCATTAAATGAACATCATTGTATAAAAGTTTAATGACATCAATATAATCTGAAAACGAAGATTGATGTATGCCAATCAGGTTGCCGCTCCTGACATTTGATTCCTCTTAGCTGCTGTCGTTGTTATTCCGGAATGCTTACCTTGTAAAATGACGCCCCGAGTAATAAATAGTACGTGCAACAAGCAGCGTACAGGTATTAGTAGTTTAATATCCAAAGAATTTATTGCAATGGTGTAAATTGTATACAATTACTGGAGAGGGTAATTAATTTTACAAAGCGAATAAAGTGGATTTTATTATAAAGAGGTTATAAACAAAATGTATTCAGTGCTGTTCGATTAGAATCATTTAGTGACAAAATTGTATAAATCAAGTATTGTATAAATCAAGTTGGAATGTACCTGTTGTGCAGTAAATCAAATTGGAATGGGCCGGTTAAGCAATATTTTGGCTAAATTTGGATGACAACTTGAATGCCGTATGCAACTTTACATTTTATTGATTTTTAAAATTTATATGTATGAATTAATATTTAATAATTGAAAAAATTAAACCTACAAGTGTTATTATTAAAATACATATCATGTATAATATATAAACATTTTTTTATTCGCTTGGTACTAAAACTACTATACATTATTATAGGGAACAACGATGATTGATATTTGAACAAGATGCAAATATAAATAGTGAATCCTATAAAAGTACTGAATAGAAAAAGTCAGAAATAATGCTTTGAAAATGGAATTGTACAAGATTTCCGGACGGAAAATGGATTTCTATCACTATGTATAAATTGGATGCCAGTATAAAAAGTAAATGAAAGAAACGAAAAGGTAAGCATAAAGTGTATTGAATGCTAACAATTTTTCAGTAATAGAATTCTTTATACAATCTTTAAAGGTTTATGGCAAAATATCCATTAAATTAACATCATTGTATAAATGTTTGATTACATCAATATAATCTAAAATCGAGGATTGATGTATGCCAGTCACATTGCCGCCGCTAACAATTGAGTTCTTATAGCTGCAGTTTTTGTTATTCCGGAATGCTTACTCCATAAAATGATGTCCTGAGTAATAAATAATGCGTGCTATAAACAGCATAAAGGCATTAGTGGTTTAATTAAAGGCCAAGGAATTTATTGCAATGGTGGATTGTATACAATTAATAGAAAGGAGGATTAATATTACAACGTGAATAAAGTGGATTGCATAATAAAGAAGATAAAAACAGAAAGTGTTCAGTGCTGTTCGATTAGAACCATTTAGTGACAAAATGATAATATAATTGTGTATTTTGTTAAAAAGCCTATTGTATAAATCAAGTTGGAATGTACCTGTGCAGTAAGTCAAATTGGAATGGGCCGGTTAAGCAATATTTTGGCTAAATGTGGATGACAACTTGAATGCCGTATGCAACTTTACACTTTGTTGATTTTTAAAATTTATATGTATGAATTAATATTTTAGGATTGAATACATTAAACCTTATAAGTATTATTAATAAAAATACATACCATGTATAATATATGCACATTTATTTATTCGTTTGGTACTAAAACTACTATACATTATTATAGGGAACAACGATGATTGATATTTGAACAAGATGCAAATATAAATAATGAATCCTATGAAAGCAATAAACAGAAAAAGTCAGAAATAATGGGTTGAAAATGGAATTGTACGAGATTTCCGGACGGAAAATGGATTTCTATCACTATGTATAAATTGGATGCCAGTATAAAGAGTAAATGAAAGAAACGAAAAGGTAAGCATAAAGTGTATTGAATGCTAAAAATTTTTCAGTAATAGAATTCTTTATATAATCTCTAAAGGTTTATGGCAAAATATCCATTAAATGAACATCATTGTATAAATGTTTAATGACATCAATATAATCTGAAAACGAAGATTGATGTATGCCAATCAGGTTGCCGCTCCTGACATTTGATTCCTCGTAGCTGCTGTCGTTGTTATTCCGGAATGCTTACCTTGTAAAATGACGCCCCGAGTAATAAATAGTACGTGCAACAAGCAGCGTACAGGTATTAGTAGTTTAATATCCAAAGAATTTATTGCAATGGTGTAAATTGTATACAATTACTGGAGAGGGTAATTAATTTTACAAAGCGAATAAAGTGGATTTTATTATAAAGAGGTTATAAACAAAATGTATTCAGTGCTGTTCGATTAGAATCATTTAGTGACAAAATTGTATAAATCAAGTATTGTATAAATCAAGTTGGAATGTACCTGTTGTGCAGTAAATCAAATTGGAATGGGCCGGTTAAGCAATATTTTGGCTAAATTTGGATGACAACTTGAATGCCGTATGCAACTTTACATTTTATTGATTTTTAAAATTTATATGTATGAATTAATATTTAATAATTGAAAAAATTAAACCTACAAGTGTTATTATTAAAATACATATCATGTATAATATATAAACATTTTTTTATTCGCTTGGTACTAAAACTACTATACATTATTATAGGGAACAACGATGATTGATATTTGAACAAGATGCAAATATAAATAGTGAATCCTATAAAAGTACTGAATAGAAAAAGTCAGAAATAATGCTTTGAAAATGGAATTGTACAAGATTTCCGGACGGAAAATGGATTTCTATCACTATGTATAAATTGGATGCCAGTATAAAAAGTAAATGAAAGAAACGAAAAGGTAAGCATAAAGTGTATTGAATGCTAACAATTTTTCAGTAATAGAATTCTTTATATAATCTCTAAAGGTTTATGGCAAAATATCCATTAAATGAACATCATTGTATAAAAGTTTAATGACATCAATATAATCTGAAAACGAAGATTGATGTATGCCAATCAGGTTGCCGCTCCTGACATTTGATTCCTCTTAGCTGCTGTCGTTGTTATTCCGGAATGCTTACCTTGTAAAATGACGCCCCGAGTAATAAATAGTACGTGCAACAAGCAGCGTACAGGTATTAGTAGTTTAATATCCAAAGAATTTATTGCAATGGTGTAAATTGTATACAATTACTGGAGAGGGTAATTAATTTTACAAAGCGAATAAAGTGGATTTTATTATAAAGAGGTTATAAACAAAATGTATTCAGTGCTGTTCGATTAGAATCATTTAGTGACAAAATTGTATAAATCAAGTATTGTATAAATCAAGTTGGAATGTACCTGTTGTGCAGTAAATCAAATTGGAATGGGCCGGTTAAGCAATATTTTGGCTAAATTTGGATGACAACTTGAATGCCGTATGCAACTTTACATTTTATTGATTTTTAAAATTTATATGTATGAATTAATATTTAATAATTGAAAAAATTAAACCTACAAGTGTTATTATTAAAATACATATCATGTATAATATATAAACATTTTTTTATTCGCTTGGTACTAAAACTACTATACATTATTATAGGGAACAACGATGATTGATATTTGAACAAGATGCAAATATAAATAGTGAATCCTATAAAAGTACTGAATAGAAAAAGTCAGAAATAATGCTTTGAAAATGGAATTGTACAAGATTTCCGGACGGAAAATGGATTTCTATCACTATGTATAAATTGGATGCCAGTATAAAAAGTAAATGAAAGAAACGAAAAGGTAAGCATAAAGTGTATTGAATGCTAACAATTTTTCAGTAATAGAATTCTTTATACAATCTTTAAAGGTTTATGGCAAAATATCCATTAAATTAACATCATTGTATAAATGTTTGATTACATCAATATAATCTAAAATCGAGGATTGATGTATGCCAGTCACATTGCCGCCGCTAACAATTGAGTTCTTATAGCTGCAGTTTTTGTTATTCCGGAATGCTTACTCCATAAAATGATGTCCTGAGTAATAAATAATGCGTGCTATAAACAGCATAAAGGCATTAGTGGTTTAATTAAAGGCCAAGGAATTTATTGCAATGGTGGATTGTATACAATTAATAGAAAGGAGGATTAATATTACAACGTGAATAAAGTGGATTGCATAATAAAGAAGATAAAAACAGAAAGTGTTCAGTGCTGTTCGATTAGAACCATTTAGTGACAAAATGATAATATAATTGTGTATTTTGTTAAAAAGCCTATTGTATAAATCAAGTTGGAATGTACCTGTGCAGTAAGTCAAATTGGAATGGGCCGGTTAAGCAATATTTTGGCTAAATGTGGATGACAACTTGAATGCCGTATGCAACTTTACACTTTGTTGATTTTTAAAATTTATATGTATGAATTAATATTTTAGGATTGAATACATTAAACCTTATAAGTATTATTAATAAAAATACATACCATGTATAATATATGCACATTTATTTATTCGTTTGGTACTAAAACTACTATACATTATTATAGGGAACAACGATGATTGATATTTGAACAAGATGCAAATATAAATAATGAATCCTATGAAAGCAATAAACAGAAAAAGTCAGAAATAATGGGTTGAAAATGGAATTGTACGAGATTTCCGGACGGAAAATGGATTTCTATCACTATGTATAAATTGGATGCCAGTATAAAGAGTAAATGAAAGAAACGAAAAGGTAAGCATAAAGTGTATTGAATGCTAAAAATTTTTCAGTAATAGAATTCTTTATATAATCTCTAAAGGTTTATGGCAAAATATCCATTAAATGAACATCATTGTATAAATGTTTAATGACATCAATATAATCTGAAAACGAAGATTGATGTATGCCAATCAGGTTGCCGCTCCTGACATTTGATTCCTCGTAGCTGCTGTCGTTGTTATTCCGGAATGCTTACCTTGTAAAATGACGCCCCGAGTAATAAATAGTACGTGCAACAAGCAGCGTACAGGTATTAGTAGTTTAATATCCAAAGAATTTATTGCAATGGTGTAAATTGTATACAATTACTGGAGAGGGTAATTAATTTTACAAAGCGAATAAAGTGGATTTTATTATAAAGAGGTTATAAACAAAATGTATTCAGTGCTGTTCGATTAGAATCATTTAGTGACAAAATTGTATAAATCAAGTATTGTATAAATCAAGTTGGAATGTACCTGTTGTGCAGTAAATCAAATTGGAATGGGCCGGTTAAGCAATATTTTGGCTAAATTTGGATGACAACTTGAATGCCGTATGCAACTTTACATTTTATTGATTTTTAAAATTTATATGTATGAATTAATATTTAATAATTGAAAAAATTAAACCTACAAGTGTTATTATTAAAATACATATCATGTATAATATATAAACATTTTTTTATTCGCTTGGTACTAAAACTACTATACATTATTATAGGGAACAACGATGATTGATATTTGAACAAGATGCAAATATAAATAGTGAATCCTATAAAAGTACTGAATAGAAAAAGTCAGAAATAATGCTTTGAAAATGGAATTGTACAAGATTTCCGGACGGAAAATGGATTTCTATCACTATGTATAAATTGGATGCCAGTATAAAAAGTAAATGAAAGAAACGAAAAGGTAAGCATAAAGTGTATTGAATGCTAACAATTTTTCAGTAATAGAATTCTTTATACAATCTTTAAAGGTTTATGGCAAAATATCCATTAAATTAACATCATTGTATAAATGTTTGATTACATCAATATAATCTAAAATCGAGGATTGATGTATGCCAGTCACATTGCCGCCGCTAACAATTGAGTTCTTATAGCTGCAGTTTTTGTTATTCCGGAATGCTTACTCCATAAAATGATGTCCTGAGTAATAAATAATGCGTGCTATAAACAGCATAAAGGCATTAGTGGTTTAATTAAAGGCCAAGGAATTTATTGCAATGGTGGATTGTATACAATTAATAGAAAGGAGGATTAATATTACAACGTGAATAAAGTGGATTGCATAATAAAGAAGATAAAAACAGAAAGTGTTCAGTGCTGTTCGATTAGAACCATTTAGTGACAAAATGATAATATAATTGTGTATTTTGTTAAAAAGCCTATTGTATAAATCAAGTTGGAATGTACCTGTTGTGCAGTAAATCAAATTGGAATGGGCCGGTTAAGCAATATTTTGGCTAAATTTGGATGACAACTTGAATGCCGTATGCAACTTTACATTTTATTGATTTTTAAAATTTATATGTATGAATTAATATTTAATAATTGAAAAAATTAAACCTACAAGTGTTATTATTAAAATACATATCATGTATAATATATAAACATTTTTTTATTCGCTTGGTACTAAAACTACTATACATTATTATAGGGAACAACGATGATTGATATTTGAACAAGATGCAAATATAAATAGTGAATCCTATAAAAGTACTGAATAGAAAAAGTCAGAAATAATGCTTTGAAAATGGAATTGTACAAGATTTCCGGACGGAAAATGGATTTCTATCACTATGTATAAATTGGATGCCAGTATAAAAAGTAAATGAAAGAAACGAAAAGGTAAGCATAAAGTGTATTGAATGCTAACAATTTTTCAGTAATAGAATTCTTTATATAATCTCTAAAGGTTTATGGCAAAATATCCATTAAATGAACATCATTGTATAAAAGTTTAATGACATCAATATAATCTGAAAACGAAGATTGATGTATGCCAATCAGGTTGCCGCTCCTGACATTTGATTCCTCGTAGCTGCTGTCGTTGTTATTCCGGAATGCTTACCTTGTAAAATGACGCCCCGAGTAATAAATAGTACGTGCAACAAGCAGCGTACAGGTATTAGTAGTTTAATATCCAAAGAATTTATTGCAATGGTGTAAATTGTATACAATTACTGGAGAGGGTAATTAATTTTACAAAGCGAATAAAGTGGATTTTATTATAAAGAGGTTATAAACAAAATGTATTCAGTGCTGTTCGATTAGAATCATTTAGTGACAAAATTGTATAAATCAAGTATTGTATAAATCAAGTTGGAATGTACCTGTTGTGCAGTAAATCAAATTGGAATGGGCCGGTTAAGCAATATTTTGGCTAAATTTGGATGACAACTTGAATGCCGTATGCAACTTTACATTTTATTGATTTTTAAAATTTATATGTATGAATTAATATTTAATAATTGAAAAAATTAAACCTACAAGTGTTATTATTAAAATACATATCATGTATAATATATAAACATTTTTTTATTCGCTTGGTACTAAAACTACTATACATTATTATAGGGAACAACGATGATTGATATTTGAACAAGATGCAAATATAAATAGTGAATCCTATAAAAGTACTGAATAGAAAAAGTCAGAAATAATGCTTTGAAAATGGAATTGTACAAGATTTCCGGACGGAAAATGGATTTCTATCACTATGTATAAATTGGATGCCAGTATAAAAAGTAAATGAAAGAAACGAAAAGGTAAGCATAAAGTGTATTGAATGCTAACAATTTTTCAGTAATAGAATTCTTTATATAATCTCTAAAGGTTTATGGCAAAATATCCATTAAATGAACATCATTGTATAAAAGTTTAATGACATCAATATAATCTGAAAACGAAGATTGATGTATGCCAATCAGGTTGCCGCTCCTGACATTTGATTCCTCTTAGCTGCTGTCGTTGTTATTCCGGAATGCTTACCTTGTAAAATGACGCCCCGAGTAATAAATAGTACGTGCAACAAGCAGCGTACAGGTATTAGTAGTTTAATATCCAAAGAATTTATTGCAATGGTGTAAATTGTATACAATTACTGGAGAGGGTAATTAATTTTACAAAGCGAATAAAGTGGATTTTATTATAAAGAGGTTATAAACAAAATGTATTCAGTGCTGTTCGATTAGAATCATTTAGTGACAAAATTGTATAAATCAAGTATTGTATAAATCAAGTTGGAATGTACCTGTTGTGCAGTAAATCAAATTGGAATGGGCCGGTTAAGCAATATTTTGGCTAAATTTGGATGACAACTTGAATGCCGTATGCAACTTTACATTTTATTGATTTTTAAAATTTATATGTATGAATTAATATTTAATAATTGAAAAAATTAAACCTACAAGTGTTATTATTAAAATACATATCATGTATAATATATAAACATTTTTTTATTCGCTTGGTACTAAAACTACTATACATTATTATAGGGAACAACGATGATTGATATTTGAACAAGATGCAAATATAAATAGTGAATCCTATAAAAGTACTGAATAGAAAAAGTCAGAAATAATGCTTTGAAAATGGAATTGTACAAGATTTCCGGACGGAAAATGGATTTCTATCACTATGTATAAATTGGATGCCAGTATAAAAAGTAAATGAAAGAAACGAAAAGGTAAGCATAAAGTGTATTGAATGCTAACAATTTTTCAGTAATAGAATTCTTTATACAATCTTTAAAGGTTTATGGCAAAATATCCATTAAATTAACATCATTGTATAAATGTTTGATTACATCAATATAATCTAAAATCGAGGATTGATGTATGCCAGTCACATTGCCGCCGCTAACAATTGAGTTCTTATAGCTGCAGTTTTTGTTATTCCGGAATGCTTACTCCATAAAATGATGTCCTGAGTAATAAATAATGCGTGCTATAAACAGCATAAAGGCATTAGTGGTTTAATTAAAGGCCAAGGAATTTATTGCAATGGTGGATTGTATACAATTAATAGAAAGGAGGATTAATATTACAACGTGAATAAAGTGGATTGCATAATAAAGAAGATAAAAACAGAAAGTGTTCAGTGCTGTTCGATTAGAACCATTTAGTGACAAAATGATAATATAATTGTGTATTTTGTTAAAAAGCCTATTGTATAAATCAAGTTGGAATGTACCTGTGCAGTAAGTCAAATTGGAATGGGCCGGTTAAGCAATATTTTGGCTAAATGTGGATGACAACTTGAATGCCGTATGCAACTTTACACTTTGTTGATTTTTAAAATTTATATGTATGAATTAATATTTTAGGATTGAATACATTAAACCTTATAAGTATTATTAATAAAAATACATACCATGTATAATATATGCACATTTATTTATTCGTTTGGTACTAAAACTACTATACATTATTATAGGGAACAACGATGATTGATATTTGAACAAGATGCAAATATAAATAATGAATCCTATGAAAGCAATAAACAGAAAAAGTCAGAAATAATGGGTTGAAAATGGAATTGTACGAGATTTCCGGACGGAAAATGGATTTCTATCACTATGTATAAATTGGATGCCAGTATAAAAAGTAAATGAAAGAAACGAAAAGGTAAGCATAAAGTGTATTGAATGCTAACAATTTTTCAGTAATAGAATTCTTTATACAATCTTTAAAGGTTTATGGCAAAATATCCATTAAATTAACATCATTGTATAAATGTTTGATTACATCAATATAATCTAAAATCGAGGATTGATGTATGCCAGTCACATTGCCGCCGCTAACAATTGAGTTCTTATAGCTGCAGTTTTTGTTATTCCGGAATGCTTACTCCATAAAATGATGTCCTGAGTAATAAATAATGCGTGCTATAAACAGCATAAAGGCATTAGTGGTTTAATTAAAGGCCAAGGAATTTATTGCAATGGTGGATTGTATACAATTAATAGAAAGGAGGATTAATATTACAACGTGAATAAAGTGGATTGCATAATAAAGAAGATAAAAACAGAAAGTGTTCAGTGCTGTTCGATTAGAACCATTTAGTGACAAAATGATAATATAATTGTGTATTTTGTTAAAAAGCCTATTGTATAAATCAAGTTGGAATGTACCTGTGCAGTAAGTCAAATTGGAATGGGCCGGTTAAGCAATATTTTGGCTAAATGTGGATGACAACTTGAATGCCGTATGCAACTTTACACTTTGTTGATTTTTAAAATTTATATGTATGAATTAATATTTTAGGATTGAATACATTAAACCTTATAAGTATTATTAATAAAAATACATACCATGTATAATATATGCACATTTATTTATTCGTTTGGTACTAAAACTACTATACATTATTATAGGGAACAACGATGATTGATATTTGAACAAGATGCAAATATAAATAATGAATCCTATGAAAGCAATAAACAGAAAAAGTCAGAAATAATGGGTTGAAAATGGAATTGTACGAGATTTCCGGACGGAAAATGGATTTCTATCACTATGTATAAATTGGATGCCAGTATAAAGAGTAAATGAAAGAAACGAAAAGGTAAGCATAAAGTGTATTGAATGCTAAAAATTTTTCAGTAATAGAATTCTTTATATAATCTCTAAAGGTTTATGGCAAAATATCCATTAAATGAACATCATTGTATAAATGTTTAATGACATCAATATAATCTGAAAACGAAGATTGATGTATGCCAATCAGGTTGCCGCTCCTGACATTTGATTCCTCGTAGCTGCTGTCGTTGTTATTCCGGAATGCTTACCTTGTAAAATGACGCCCCGAGTAATAAATAGTACGTGCAACAAGCAGCGTACAGGTATTAGTAGTTTAATATCCAAAGAATTTATTGCAATGGTGTAAATTGTATACAATTACTGGAGAGGGTAATTAATTTTACAAAGCGAATAAAGTGGATTTTATTATAAAGAGGTTATAAACAAAATGTATTCAGTGCTGTTCGATTAGAATCATTTAGTGACAAAATTGTATAAATCAAGTATTGTATAAATCAAGTTGGAATGTACCTGTTGTGCAGTAAATCAAATTGGAATGGGCCGGTTAAGCAATATTTTGGCTAAATTTGGATGACAACTTGAATGCCGTATGCAACTTTACATTTTATTGATTTTTAAAATTTATATGTATGAATTAATATTTAATAATTGAAAAAATTAAACCTACAAGTGTTATTATTAAAATACATATCATGTATAATATATAAACATTTTTTTATTCGCTTGGTACTAAAACTACTATACATTATTATAGGGAACAACGATGATTGATATTTGAACAAGATGCAAATATAAATAGTGAATCCTATAAAAGTACTGAATAGAAAAAGTCAGAAATAATGCTTTGAAAATGGAATTGTACAAGATTTCCGGACGGAAAATGGATTTCTATCACTATGTATAAATTGGATGCCAGTATAAAAAGTAAATGAAAGAAACGAAAAGGTAAGCATAAAGTGTATTGAATGCTAACAATTTTTCAGTAATAGAATTCTTTATACAATCTTTAAAGGTTTATGGCAAAATATCCATTAAATTAACATCATTGTATAAATGTTTGATTACATCAATATAATCTAAAATCGAGGATTGATGTATGCCAGTCACATTGCCGCCGCTAACAATTGAGTTCTTATAGCTGCAGTTTTTGTTATTCCGGAATGCTTACTCCATAAAATGATGTCCTGAGTAATAAATAATGCGTGCTATAAACAGCATAAAGGCATTAGTGGTTTAATTAAAGGCCAAGGAATTTATTGCAATGGTGGATTGTATACAATTAATAGAAAGGAGGATTAATATTACAACGTGAATAAAGTGGATTGCATAATAAAGAAGATAAAAACAGAAAGTGTTCAGTGCTGTTCGATTAGAACCATTTAGTGACAAAATGATAATATAATTGTGTATTTTGTTAAAAAGCCTATTGTATAAATCAAGTTGGAATGTACCTGTTGTGCAGTAAATCAAATTGGAATGGGCCGGTTAAGCAATATTTTGGCTAAATTTGGATGACAACTTGAATGCCGTATGCAACTTTACATTTTATTGATTTTTAAAATTTATATGTATGAATTAATATTTAATAATTGAAAAAATTAAACCTACAAGTGTTATTATTAAAATACATATCATGTATAATATATAAACATTTTTTTATTCGCTTGGTACTAAAACTACTATACATTATTATAGGGAACAACGATGATTGATATTTGAACAAGATGCAAATATAAATAGTGAATCCTATAAAAGTACTGAATAGAAAAAGTCAGAAATAATGCTTTGAAAATGGAATTGTACAAGATTTCCGGACGGAAAATGGATTTCTATCACTATGTATAAATTGGATGCCAGTATAAAAAGTAAATGAAAGAAACGAAAAGGTAAGCATAAAGTGTATTGAATGCTAACAATTTTTCAGTAATAGAATTCTTTATATAATCTCTAAAGGTTTATGGCAAAATATCCATTAAATGAACATCATTGTATAAAAGTTTAATGACATCAATATAATCTGAAAACGAAGATTGATGTATGCCAATCAGGTTGCCGCTCCTGACATTTGATTCCTCGTAGCTGCTGTCGTTGTTATTCCGGAATGCTTACCTTGTAAAATGACGCCCCGAGTAATAAATAGTACGTGCAACAAGCAGCGTACAGGTATTAGTAGTTTAATATCCAAAGAATTTATTGCAATGGTGTAAATTGTATACAATTACTGGAGAGGGTAATTAATTTTACAAAGCGAATAAAGTGGATTTTATTATAAAGAGGTTATAAACAAAATGTATTCAGTGCTGTTCGATTAGAATCATTTAGTGACAAAATTGTATAAATCAAGTATTGTATAAATCAAGTTGGAATGTACCTGTTGTGCAGTAAATCAAATTGGAATGGGCCGGTTAAGCAATATTTTGGCTAAATTTGGATGACAACTTGAATGCCGTATGCAACTTTACATTTTATTGATTTTTAAAATTTATATGTATGAATTAATATTTAATAATTGAAAAAATTAAACCTACAAGTGTTATTATTAAAATACATATCATGTATAATATATAAACATTTTTTTATTCGCTTGGTACTAAAACTACTATACATTATTATAGGGAACAACGATGATTGATATTTGAACAAGATGCAAATATAAATAGTGAATCCTATAAAAGTACTGAATAGAAAAAGTCAGAAATAATGCTTTGAAAATGGAATTGTACAAGATTTCCGGACGGAAAATGGATTTCTATCACTATGTATAAATTGGATGCCAGTATAAAAAGTAAATGAAAGAAACGAAAAGGTAAGCATAAAGTGTATTGAATGCTAACAATTTTTCAGTAATAGAATTCTTTATATAATCTCTAAAGGTTTATGGCAAAATATCCATTAAATGAACATCATTGTATAAAAGTTTAATGACATCAATATAATCTGAAAACGAAGATTGATGTATGCCAATCAGGTTGCCGCTCCTGACATTTGATTCCTCTTAGCTGCTGTCGTTGTTATTCCGGAATGCTTACCTTGTAAAATGACGCCCCGAGTAATAAATAGTACGTGCAACAAGCAGCGTACAGGTATTAGTAGTTTAATATCCAAAGAATTTATTGCAATGGTGTAAATTGTATACAATTACTGGAGAGGGTAATTAATTTTACAAAGCGAATAAAGTGGATTTTATTATAAAGAGGTTATAAACAAAATGTATTCAGTGCTGTTCGATTAGAATCATTTAGTGACAAAATTGTATAAATCAAGTATTGTATAAATCAAGTTGGAATGTACCTGTTGTGCAGTAAATCAAATTGGAATGGGCCGGTTAAGCAATATTTTGGCTAAATTTGGATGACAACTTGAATGCCGTATGCAACTTTACATTTTATTGATTTTTAAAATTTATATGTATGAATTAATATTTAATAATTGAAAAAATTAAACCTACAAGTGTTATTATTAAAATACATATCATGTATAATATATAAACATTTTTTTATTCGCTTGGTACTAAAACTACTATACATTATTATAGGGAACAACGATGATTGATATTTGAACAAGATGCAAATATAAATAGTGAATCCTATAAAAGTACTGAATAGAAAAAGTCAGAAATAATGCTTTGAAAATGGAATTGTACAAGATTTCCGGACGGAAAATGGATTTCTATCACTATGTATAAATTGGATGCCAGTATAAAAAGTAAATGAAAGAAACGAAAAGGTAAGCATAAAGTGTATTGAATGCTAACAATTTTTCAGTAATAGAATTCTTTATACAATCTTTAAAGGTTTATGGCAAAATATCCATTAAATTAACATCATTGTATAAATGTTTGATTACATCAATATAATCTAAAATCGAGGATTGATGTATGCCAGTCACATTGCCGCCGCTAACAATTGAGTTCTTATAGCTGCAGTTTTTGTTATTCCGGAATGCTTACTCCATAAAATGATGTCCTGAGTAATAAATAATGCGTGCTATAAACAGCATAAAGGCATTAGTGGTTTAATTAAAGGCCAAGGAATTTATTGCAATGGTGGATTGTATACAATTAATAGAAAGGAGGATTAATATTACAACGTGAATAAAGTGGATTGCATAATAAAGAAGATAAAAACAGAAAGTGTTCAGTGCTGTTCGATTAGAACCATTTAGTGACAAAATGATAATATAATTGTGTATTTTGTTAAAAAGCCTATTGTATAAATCAAGTTGGAATGTACCTGTGCAGTAAGTCAAATTGGAATGGGCCGGTTAAGCAATATTTTGGCTAAATGTGGATGACAACTTGAATGCCGTATGCAACTTTACACTTTGTTGATTTTTAAAATTTATATGTATGAATTAATATTTTAGGATTGAATACATTAAACCTTATAAGTATTATTAATAAAAATACATACCATGTATAATATATGCACATTTATTTATTCGTTTGGTACTAAAACTACTATACATTATTATAGGGAACAACGATGATTGATATTTGAACAAGATGCAAATATAAATAATGAATCCTATGAAAGCAATAAACAGAAAAAGTCAGAAATAATGGGTTGAAAATGGAATTGTACGAGATTTCCGGACGGAAAATGGATTTCTATCACTATGTATAAATTGGATGCCAGTATAAAGAGTAAATGAAAGAAACGAAAAGGTAAGCATAAAGTGTATTGAATGCTAAAAATTTTTCAGTAATAGAATTCTTTATATAATCTCTAAAGGTTTATGGCAAAATATCCATTAAATGAACATCATTGTATAAATGTTTAATGACATCAATATAATCTGAAAACGAAGATTGATGTATGCCAATCAGGTTGCCGCTCCTGACATTTGATTCCTCGTAGCTGCTGTCGTTGTTATTCCGGAATGCTTACCTTGTAAAATGACGCCCCGAGTAATAAATAGTACGTGCAACAAGCAGCGTACAGGTATTAGTAGTTTAATATCCAAAGAATTTATTGCAATGGTGTAAATTGTATACAATTACTGGAGAGGGTAATTAATTTTACAAAGCGAATAAAGTGGATTTTATTATAAAGAGGTTATAAACAAAATGTATTCAGTGCTGTTCGATTAGAATCATTTAGTGACAAAATTGTATAAATCAAGTATTGTATAAATCAAGTTGGAATGTACCTGTTGTGCAGTAAATCAAATTGGAATGGGCCGGTTAAGCAATATTTTGGCTAAATTTGGATGACAACTTGAATGCCGTATGCAACTTTACATTTTATTGATTTTTAAAATTTATATGTATGAATTAATATTTAATAATTGAAAAAATTAAACCTACAAGTGTTATTATTAAAATACATATCATGTATAATATATAAACATTTTTTTATTCGCTTGGTACTAAAACTACTATACATTATTATAGGGAACAACGATGATTGATATTTGAACAAGATGCAAATATAAATAGTGAATCCTATAAAAGTACTGAATAGAAAAAGTCAGAAATAATGCTTTGAAAATGGAATTGTACAAGATTTCCGGACGGAAAATGGATTTCTATCACTATGTATAAATTGGATGCCAGTATAAAAAGTAAATGAAAGAAACGAAAAGGTAAGCATAAAGTGTATTGAATGCTAACAATTTTTCAGTAATAGAATTCTTTATACAATCTTTAAAGGTTTATGGCAAAATATCCATTAAATTAACATCATTGTATAAATGTTTGATTACATCAATATAATCTAAAATCGAGGATTGATGTATGCCAGTCACATTGCCGCCGCTAACAATTGAGTTCTTATAGCTGCAGTTTTTGTTATTCCGGAATGCTTACTCCATAAAATGATGTCCTGAGTAATAAATAATGCGTGCTATAAACAGCATAAAGGCATTAGTGGTTTAATTAAAGGCCAAGGAATTTATTGCAATGGTGGATTGTATACAATTAATAGAAAGGAGGATTAATATTACAACGTGAATAAAGTGGATTGCATAATAAAGAAGATAAAAACAGAAAGTGTTCAGTGCTGTTCGATTAGAACCATTTAGTGACAAAATGATAATATAATTGTGTATTTTGTTAAAAAGCCTATTGTATAAATCAAGTTGGAATGTACCTGTGCAGTAAATCAAATTGGAATGGGCCGGTTAAGCAATATTTTGGCTAAATTTGGATGACAACTTGAATGCCGTATGCAACTTTACATTTTATTGATTTTTAAAATTTATATGTATGAATTAATATTTAATAATTGAAAAAATTAAACCTACAAGTGTTATTATTAAAATACATATCATGTATAATATATAAACATTTTTTTATTCGCTTGGTACTAAAACTACTATACATTATTATAGGGAACAACGATGATTGATATTTGAACAAGATGCAAATATAAATAGTGAATCCTATAAAAGTACTGAATAGAAAAAGTCAGAAATAATGCTTTGAAAATGGAATTGTACAAGATTTCCGGACGGAAAATGGATTTCTATCACTATGTATAAATTGGATGCCAGTATAAAAAGTAAATGAAAGAAACGAAAAGGTAAGCATAAAGTGTATTGAATGCTAACAATTTTTCAGTAATAGAATTCTTTATACAATCTTTAAAGGTTTATGGCAAAATATCCATTAAATGAACATCATTGTATAAATGTTTAATGACATCAATATAATCTGAAAACGAAGATTGATGTATGCCAATCAGGTTGCCGCTCCTGACATTTGATTCCTCGTAGCTGCTGTCCTTGTTATTCCGGAATGCTTACCCCATAAAATGATTCCCTGAGTAATAAATAATGCGTGCTATAAACAGCATACAGGTATTAGTGGTTTAATTAAAATCAAAGGAATTTATTGCAATGGTGAATTATATACAATTAATGGAAAGGAGGATTAATTTTAGAAAGCGAATAAATTGGATTGCATTATAAAAAGGTTATAAACAAAATGTGTTGAGTGCTGTTCGATTAGAACCATTTAGTGACAAAATGATAATATAATTGTGTATTTTGTTAAAAAGCCTATTGTATAAATCAAGTTGGAATGTACATGTGCAGTAAGTCAAATTGGAATAGGCCGGTTAAGCAATGTTTTGGCTAAATGTGGATGACAACTTGAATGCCGTATGCAACTTTAAACTTAGTTGATTTTTAAAATTTATAAGTATGAATTAATATTTAATAATTGTAAAAATTAAACCTACAAGTATTATTAATAAAAATACATACCATGTATAACATAGGTATATTTTTTTATTCGCTTGTTACTAAAACTACTATTATAAATTATTACAGGGAACAACGATGATTGATATTTGAACAAGATGCAAATATAAATAATGAATCCTATAAAAGTACTAAATAGAAAAATTTAGAAATAATGGGTTGAAAATGGAATTGTACGAAATTTCCGGACGGAAAATGGATTTGTATCACCATTTATAAATTGGATGCCTGTATAAAAAGTAAATGAAAGAAACACAAATTTAAGTATAATGTGTATTCAGTGATAAACAATTTTCAATAATAGAATCCTTCATATTATCTTTAAAGGTTTATGACAAAATATCCAATAAGTGAACATCATCATTGTATAAATATCCAATTATATCAATACAATGTAAAAATAAGGGTTGATGTATGCCAGCTATATATCCGCCGCTGACTTATGATTTCTCATAGCTTCTGTTGTTATTCCAGAATGTTTACTCCATGAAGATATTTTTTATAATAAAAAAGAGACATGATATGTGACATTTTGAAATAGTATAAATAAAGCGTGTGCGTACACTGTACATTATTTTAGTAATCAGTGCAACTTAACCGTTTACAGCAAGTTTTACTGATTAATTTCTAAAACATCCGTATAAAAATAAGAATGTTTTTTGTGTTAATTGTCTAATGAAAAAAATTAAGTAGACTTTTGCTTTACTACTGTGCATGTGTGAATCGTCTGTGATTTTAAAATTAATTTAATAAGGTGTATATCTATAGTAAAGTTAATATTATTGTTTTACTGTTGTATCGAAATCTGAAAAAACTTAGAAAGCGCACATAGGCATACCGAATTTGAAAAATGATGCATGGCTTGTAGCAATAACATTAATTTTTTACAATTTAATGAAAATTGTTTCACTTACTATTACAATTTTGCTGGTTATCAAAAATGTTTCAGTATTCACCAAATTCATACTAACTACTGTAAAATAAATTTAATAAAGTTCTTATATCAGTAATACTGATGTACGAGTATATTGTGGAAAGAGCGAAAAAATATTTTATTTCTTTTTTCAAAATGGCATTGTTACATCAGATATTATTGTATATATAAGAAATTTGTTTCTTCCCCAAAGATTTCATTATTATTAGTTTGTCAATTCGTTCATTCAAAAAGATATTTTTTATAATAAAAAAGAGACATGATATGTGACATTTTGAAATAGTATAAATAAAGCGTGTGCGTACACTGTACATTATTTTAGTAATCAGTGCAACTTAACCGTTTACAGCAATTTTTACTGATTAATTTCTGAAACATCCGTATAAAAATAAGAATGTTTTTTGTGTTAATTGTCTAATGGAACAAATTAAGTAGACTTTTGCTTTACTACTGTGCATGTGTGAATCGTCTGTGATTTTAAAATTAATTTAATAAGGTGTATATCTATAGTAAAGTTAATATTATTGTTTTACTGTTGTATCGAAATCTGAAAAAACTTAGAAAGCGCACATAGGCATACCGAATTTGAAAAATGATGCATGGCTTGTAGCAATAACATTAATTTTTTACAATTTAATGAAAATTGTTTCACTTACTATTACAATTTTGCTGGTTATCAAAAATGTTTCAGTATTCACCAAATTCATACTAACTACTGTAAAATAAATTTAATAAAGTTTTTATATCAGTAATACTGATGTACGAGTATATTGTGGAAAGAGCGAAAAAATATTTTATTTCTTTTTTCAAAATGGCATTGTTACATCAGATATTATTGTATATATAAGAAATTTGTTTCTTCCCCAAAGATTTCATTATTATTAGTTTGTCAATTCGTTCATTCAAAAAGATATTTTTTATAATAAAAAAGAGACATGATATGTGACATTTTGAAATAGTATAAATAAAGCGTGTGGGTACGCTGTACATTATCAGTGATACTTAACCGTTTACTGCAATTTTTTACTGGTTCATCAAAAAAAAATTTCCTGGTTAATGAAAATATGTCAATGGTTAATGAAAATATGTCAATGGTCAATGAAAATTGGTTCATTAGCAAGTAAATATTGCGGATTGTTGTTCATGTATTTTGCTTTATAAAAGACTCAAAACCACTTATAAAATGATGTATTTGTAGAGTTGGTTTCTTATTGTATTCATATGAAACCCTATCATAAAAAATATTTTGCTTTACAAACATAAAACAAACTTAATGATTTGATATATTAGATTACAGCACAACGTTATAAAGCTCCTTACACATATATTAAATGGCATCTTAATAAAATGTGTGTTTAAAATTAGAACAAAGTCATGGTGTAATAGTTAAAAGATATAATATGTTGAAAGTCAAAATCAAATAGCTTCATGTGGAAAATCTTGACTTAATTGTAAAATAAGACCATTTTAATTTTTTCACGGACTTCAACTCAATGAATTGATTTTGAATTTTATGAATTTTAATTTTATATATAAATCATATATTGCTCAAACTCAATATGCATATCGGTATCGATATCGCCGATATTTGTTTTCAATTATCTGTGTTCAATTCGTAAAAAAGCTTATCGGTACAGTCATTAAATTAAACATACTTGAAGATTTTATTTATACAAAATAAACAAAATTTATACTTCACGCGAAACAAAAAAGAAATTTGTAACTATATTACATGTTTTTAATTCAGTCTTCAGATTAAAATTATTTTATACCATAATTGTCGCACAATTGTTACGGTTACACACTTCTTATTGTTAATAGCTTCGGTTACAGGTAGACAATTTAACAAGTTAAATATTTAAAAAGTATATGTATTTCTAGCTTAGGAAAATAGTTATATACTTAAATTTTGTTTAACTGATACTTTATTACGCAATCAAATATATGTTCCTATTAGTTTTAATTTATTTTTGTTAAATACATATGAATTTTTTGTATCCTTTAATTTGTATTACTATTTTTATTAACTATTATTTTTCATATTACGTCCTAGCCACTTGTAAAAATAAAAGAAACAATGGACTTGCATGTTTTTATCTTCGCATTATAAGTAAGTATTTTTACACGCTTTTGAAGCAGATTAAACTAAAAACAAAAAAAAATAAATATATATACAATTTGAAACAAATTAAGTTAAACTTTGTTTTTTCTTTTGAATTTTACAAAAAACTAGACAATACATTTTTTTGGCTTCTAATAATTTAATTAAAAATGTATGTTAACCTTATACATATAATTTCAAAGTACTGGCTGTTCTCTAAAACAGTGAGCCATTGAACAAACGACATACAGGAACACTACTTAAGCAGAATGGTATGATATATGAAAGATAGAAATAAAGATTTGGAGGCTAAATGTTCCTGTATGTTATTTGTTCAATGGCTTACTATATTATAGAATAACCAGTGCTTTGAAATTATATAAGGTTAACATACGTTTTTAATTAGGCCATTAGAAACCAAAAGAAAATGCATTTTCTTATTTTTTGGTAAATATTAAAATAGAACAGTATAACTTAATTTTTTTAAATTATACATTTATTTAAATTTGCTTCCTCCAATGAATAACAAAAGACTATATTTCAAGTCATGTATTATATATTTATTAAGTTTTTAAATTTAAATTTTTAAATTTTCATTGTTGAAAAATAAATTTAATTTATTCTTATTGTTAAACACAAATCAATAATTTTGTAAGAATAAGTACAAAAGTAATGCGGATTTCCTGTTTCATTGTTGATATTTTTATTAACTTTATCTAATTATGATATTAATAATAATATACAATAATATTTTTAAGCTTAACGTCTCTTTATTTTTATTAAATTATAAATCCTTTTTTCAATATTTCATCACTCATTTGTGTGACTTCTTCAGAAAATTAATTTTTTATTTGATATAAAAAATATTTTGTTAATGAAACAAAAATATGAAAATTATTTGCCAACAATATACAAAATGAACAATAATAAAATACTTATACCTATACATGGATATATACTTAAAAAGGAAAATTTTTAAAATGAATTTTCAATCCTACTTATACATACATACATGTCTTACAGCCAAATTCAAGAAGTTTCTAAACAAATTTATATAAATTTAAAAAACATATAACAAATTATTAAACATATGTATATGTACATGTATATATATTAAAAAAAATTTTTCTTTAAACATTTCTTAATTTTATATACATATGTATATTTACAAATATGTGTTTTTCATAAGCATATACAAACAACATGCATATACACATATGTATATATAAATATATACCCCTGTTAATCCATAAATTTCAGAAAGTTTAAAAAAAATTTTAGTTCAATTTAAAATATGTGAACAATAACAAAATATTTAAACCTATACATATGTACGTTTACATGCAAAATTCTATCTCTTATTATTTGTCTATAATCTTTTTTATTTTAATATTGAAACATTTTCAAAGTTTGGATAATGATTAAATCTAGCACAATGTGAAGATAATGCTGTTTTCTATATGATTCCATGCTTAGATACCTTAATAATTAGGAAGAATAGAAATTTATTATAGATTGGTACCAGGAACCAACATCTTCAGGAAGAATTATTAATTATTATTCGAAGCATAATAAAAAAGTTATTACAAACACAGCTAACAATTTTGTGGATAAGGTTCTAACAATTAGTGACAGTAGATTAAGGAATAATGATTTTCCAACTTGCTTAACATATAAATTAATATATCAATATGGGTTGAGAAATAGTAACATTAATAAAAATGTAAATGAACCGAATATATACAAATCTTTAACTTATGTATCTTGATTATCAGAACGCATTGGTAAATCAGGAATATGTGATTCTGAAAAATATACAGTAGCTTATAGAACATAATACATTAAACAAGGTTTTTAGTAAGACAAAAGATAAAATAGATAAATCAAATTTGGTTTATAAAATATCTTGTAATGGTGATGACAATGAGGATTGCAATAAGGTGTATATAAGTACAATTATGAATAAATTAAAAACTAGGATCAAAGATATAGAGATATAAATTCGCAGAAAACAGAATTATCTTCACATTGTACTACATTTAATCATTATCCAAACTTTGTAAATGTTTCAATATTATATATATAGAAAATAATGATAAACGTCGATTTATGTTAGAAATGTTACACATAATAAATACACCAATCACAAAAAGGATTAATTTTACGGCAGATACAGCAAATGTAGCTCAAAATTATAGACACTCAGTTAATAAGAGATAGAGTTTTACATGTAAATGTACATATGTATAGCTTTAAATATTTTTTATTGCTCACATATTTTTCATTGAATTAAAATTTGTTTGAAACTTTCTGAAATTTGTTGATTAATCCTATTAATATTATAAAACCGAATGTTTGTGAGTGGAGATGTGTGGATATTTGTTACTGTTTCACGCGAAAACTACTCAATGAATTTCAATGAAACTTTACAATAATTTAGCTTACACATCAGAATAACACATAGGCTATATTTTATAAAGATGTTGCGTAAATTGACCAAAATATAACGATGTGTCAAGTAAGTAGAAAAAAATATTACTTTTTTATTAATTTGAAAAAAAATGTGTCGTTACCTATTGTACAGCTTTTTATTTTGGTTAGGTTGTATTTCTTTTTTTTTCAAATTTGTGAATATAACATTTGCCCTTAGTATGTAGTTTGTAGGAGCATATTACAATAGCTACTTTTTCATTACCACCAAATCAATCCTAATAAAATATTATATTTAAATATGAACGTGAAATTGTGGTTATTAATTGCTTTACATATACATATTTCCAGCTAGAGACAATATATCTATCAACACATAGCCTACTTTTAACCCGATATTCCCTCGCGATGTTGACTTACGCGGGTGAAACCGCAGGGCGCACCTAGTAGGTCTATATATTTATATATACATATGTGTATATGCTTATGAAAAACAATATGTATTTATACGAGTATATACATATGCAAAATTAAGAAATGTTTAAGGAAAAGTTTTTTGGAATATATATATTTATGTAAATGTACATATACTTATGTTTAATATTTATACAAATTTGTTGAGAAACTTCTTGAATTTGGTTGTAAGATATGTATATATAAGTAGGATTGAAAATTCATTTTAGAAATGTTTCTTTTTTAAGTACATATACATATATGCATGTATAGGTTTAAATATATTATTATTGTTCATATATTTTAAAATTTATTTAAATTTTGTTTGAATCTTTTTATATATTGTTATATAATTTTCATATTTTTGTTTCATAAACAAATATTTTTTCACATCAAATAAAATATTAATTTCCTGAAGAAGTCGCACAAAGGAATGACGAAATATTAAAAAAAACGATTTTTAATTTAATAAAACTAAAGAGACCTTAAGCTTAAAAATATTAGTGTATATTATTTATCAAAAAGAGGTAAAGAAACTAGAAGAATTACGATATTAATATATAATATTCTTAAAGCGAAGCATTTTTAAAGACAAAAATTCATATTTATGTCTAAAATTTATATTTTATGATAAACGTTTTAAAAACAAAAATATTTTCTTGTGTTAACAAAAATTAAAGCGTTTGAAATTGCATTGAAAAAAAGCTTTTTAAAGTAAAGTATTTAACATCCAATTGTGAACTTAAGTTTTAAAAAGAATTTTTTTATAATATATAAAAAAAATAATATTTTCTTATATTATAGTGTTTTTAAATACCAAAAAAAGATTATTTTAACGAATTCATTGATGTAATGTGTACAAAAGTAAAAAAAAACAATAGGAAAAGAAGGAATATTAATTGATTTTGGTCGCTGCTGTTCAAGGATTGCTTGAAGGGCAGATTTGAAAGGATTCATTTTGTAAGTTAAGTTTTTCTTTCGAAAAGGCCAGTTTCTGCAAAATTTTGTTATAAAAATTCTAAAATATTTTCATATGTTTTGTCTTGTGATGTCGAAAATATACTTGATGAAAGTAAAGACCATTATAAAAAAAGAGTAAGCCTTTTCGATTCAAATGGAAATGACAATATATGAAAATAATTTTTATAAATGTTGAAAATAAATAAAGGAAAATTCCATTGTTAATTTAATTAATTAATTAATTCAAAACATTTAGCTTCTAATTTTAAATAGATAATTTTTATATAAAATTGATTCCTTCTTGCTTTAAATATATTTCATTCTTCATTCAGAAAATTTTTAATTTAAATATGTTTAATTTTTTATCAAGGTTGCTATCTCTTTAAAACAATAATAATTCTGTTTTGTTTCAAAATAGTTATAATTTTAAAAATAAGAATGAGGTTTTCGTTTTTAAAAAGAAATTCTTTCTTCATTTCAAAAATTATTTCTTTGGGTGTATGTATGCATGTTTACGTAATATATAATAATGAATTCTTTGCTTCAGTTTAGTTTTTAGGCACATTTCAATATTATGCACTTTGCGTAGAAAACTAAAATGTTTTCATAAATAATATTGTATAAAATGTTATATATTTTAGATTTTTCTTATTCAAAATAGTAATTTACTTATGATTTTTAATTGTATTATTAAAGTATTGTAGGTCTATCCTTTTTATCAGTTTTCTTTTCTATTAATTATTGTAGTTTAATTTAAAACCAATAACTAATTTTTATTTAGATATCTTCATTGAAACCTTGAAATGAACATATTATTTTAGTAACACCCAGAGCTGATAGCCTCGTTGCTAATACTGCTTATATTTGGTAATACATTTAGTAGTTTAATTGTGAATCTAATAAACAAAAATAATATATTTAGGGGGGATTTTGAAACTTATTCTAACAAAAATGTTTTCTATAAATCACATCACAAAAAGAATTGGTTCAGGTTTATCGAAAGACTTGTTTTTCTTTAGTTCACGTTTAATAAAACTATTTATTTCTTTATGTTAATTACTGTAAAAATATTTGTAATATAGCATTTATATATACATAAGTATATAATTCTTTTTATTTAGACTGATGTTAATATGAGCACATATGATCTGATTACCGGCGCCTTTTATGCGTACATTTCATGATATATGGAATTTATTTGTTCGGTGGTTAAGCAATGTCTATGCATTTCATTGGTGCTACATAATCATCCACAGTTTTGAAAAGTTTCATCTTATAAAAAGACTTTTATAAACTATTTCAGAATTTATATGAGAACTCACAAATTATTTTAAAAATCACATTAAAATAAGTGTAGTAGGCTATACAACTTATGTTGTAAAATTTATTACATATACATATATAAATAAATAAATAAATATTTAATGAACGCAAGAAATGCTCATTGTTTATTAATCAGTAGCATATATAGTACAGCCACAATAGTACCTTTTTAATTTTAAGTATCTGCTGTATCCTTACAATAATCGCTTGGAGCAGACTTATTTAAATTATTTATGCGAATATATTTATATAATATCCCCAATTAATAAAAAGTAATTTTGTTAATTGTGTTTCGTAAACGTTCAATGAGACTTTTAAATGTTTTGACAACATTGAATTTTGTGGGTAACAATAGCTTAAATTACCGCAAAGCTAAAATATATCAAAAATTTCAGGAATGTAATTGTTGGATATTTTAAAAGTACCTTTATATACATACGACAGTCACCGATCATCAGTCGAAAACATTATTAAATTTGTACGAAATTGACGTCAAGTTTCATGAAAGCTTAAATTACAAAAAAGGGATTATTTATGCTATATGCTTAATACATGTATTAGAAGAAGAAATCATTAATGAATTTAAATCTCAAGGGGTAGTGTCTGTATTCAAATATAAATCAAAGAATAATAAGGGAGAATACCAATGCAATAGTAATATGGTTCCCGCGTTCAATCTATACCAAAAGTTATTGACGTTGCCTGGTACAAAGTTAAATTTAGAATGTATTTTCCCAATCCGATGCGCTATCGTAACTGCCAACCTTTAGGTCATACAAAAAATAAATGTTGAAATCAAGCTTCCTGTGAGAAATGCATTCTTCCGCCCCATGTTCAAGATAAATACTCCAGAATTAAATTTGCAAATTGTCAAGATGAACACGCATCATCAGATAAAAACTGCCCCCGTTATATTCAACAAAAAGAAATTCTTGAAATTAAAACCATTAATAAGTGCTCTTTTGGTGCAGCTAAAAGGATATACGAATCAGTATTAAGACACAAACACAAAAAACATTAAACAAACTTTTTCTGAAATTATTAAAGAACCAAATAGCCTATACAATCAAAATATGTAATAGACCCTAGCAAAAACGAAGTACAACATATTCAAAAATTAGCAAACAAACCGGAAAAATTACACACCTAAACTCAGACAGCTCCTCATATAGTGAAACAGACACAATCCCCTCACCCTCAGCAACAGCAGTTAAAAAAATAATATTACAAAAAGTAAGAAACTATCAAACTCCAGTCCTATTGACATACATATGTACCAACAACAAATTCAATCGATAAAAACCTTGATGTCACAAACCAAACGAAACCGATTGGAAAAAAATCTACACCACACAATTTAAACATTGAAAATTCTGTTGATACAGCGAAATTACTCGGAAAATTTTCTAGAGAACATAGTTTCGATGCTAAAGAAATCATGTTCAGCGATATATCTTGCTCTCCACTAGGAAAAATAACTCAAGATCTCATTGGCAAATGACAGTACCTTTTACCATCATCCGATAAGATGGATAATTATGATAGCTAATTGCAGACAATCATCATGACATCGTGCGCTATATAATCTAACAAAAGTAACGAATTTCACTTTTCAGTTACGATTTAAAAATGGTTAATTTTCAAATATTGCAATGGAACATCAAAGGTTTCATCAACAATATTAACGAATTGCAGCTTTTAATTAGGGAGCACAACCCATCATTCATATCAATCCAAGAAACACATTGCGATCATAATTTCAAACCCTTCCCACCTAAAGGCTTTTCGGCCTACTTTTATAATTTTCCTCTAAGCAAGGTGTTGGTATAATCATAAAAACTAATATACCGCATAAAATAATAAATATTAATACTTCATTGAAGTCAGTAGTTGTAGAGATTCAACTTGACATACAATTTTCAATAATTTCATTATATATACCACCAGATCAGTCCTGTCGCCCGACTCATTTTTCTACACATGGTTCCCTTACTCATATCGATATTTCTTTATATTCTCAAACATTATTGGGTTCAACAATATGGGACATATTGTTATCAAAATTTGTTTAAGGAAAAACACTGAGAGATATAGTTTTAGGAGAAAATTTCTTATGAAATTCGCTGATTGGAAAAAATATTCTAATATAGTAGACAACGGATTACACCAAAGACCTCGATCTAATAATATAAATGGAGAAGCAGCAATAATTACAAAGGCAATAAGAACAGCTGCCAACGTATCAATACCACAATCGTCCTTAAAACCTAAGTCTAATATACCGTGGTGGAATAAAGAACTCTCTTTATTACGTGCAAAAAAATGTATGCTTGAAAATTTTTTTTAAAATCCCCTACAACAAATTTAGTAACTTATAAAAAAATAATGCGAAATTTCGTCAAGAATTGAAAAAACCGGAAAGAATATGTTATGATAATTTTACTAGAAGCATCAATCCGAATACATCAATGAGTGATATTTGGAATAAAATCAACAGACTTACAAACAATAACTTTAAAGGACAAATACTAGCCATTGAAAACAACAATCAAATTGTAACTGATCCGTATGTTATATATGAATCCTTCGCAAATAAAATAACAATAATAATACATATGAACAGGAACACTGAAAGAGAATTCGGAACAAATTAAAAAGAATTTATTCATTCGTGCGTTGAATTTGAAATGGAATAATAAATCTTAGTTTATTAATTTCTGAAAGATATTTAAAATAAATTTATGGCTCATCAAATAAAGCCGACAAAGTGGCCAATTACTTTTTGATATCACAAAAATATTGGTATGGTGGCATATAAACAAATTTTTAGTTTGGAACGTTATCAGTTCGGAAATTTTTTGTGTGCAGTACAATTATTTCGTATCCCTCAGAAAGTCTTACTTTCTTTCTTACAGTTTCATTCCAAACTTCTTTTGTTTTTTTTCAATTTTCTGGGTGCGTGTGTCTCTTCTACGAATCTTATATACTGTTATAAAATAATCAGTTAATAGTGTGAGAAAATGTATTTCACTTTTTATTAGTATATTGAGAGAAATATTGAATTTAATATTTGATGACATAGCGCACTGCATATTGCAAATAAATAGTGCATTAATTGGAGCAGTAACCAGTGCAATTTTACTTATTTTTTAAATAATTATCAGTATTCAGTAAAGTTTTTTTTGTTTTGTTGGTTGATGGAAATTTTCGCAGTTACCAGTCGAAATTTACACGCTGTTGAATAATTTTCAATATTCAGGAAATTCATAATGTACTGAAATCTGTAAAACTGGTATATTTTGTTCAAAGACCGAAAGAAATTTAACTTATTTTCTTAAACCGGCATTTTTGCATTAAAAGTTATGGTATAACTAAATTAGAATGCTTTTCTTCGGTTACGATACTATCAATCACATATTTCTAGTTAGCCGATTCGTTCATTGAAAAATATACATACGTCCATAAAAATTTTTATTCATAATAACGATTATCAGATACTTTTCAAACAATTTATGTACTGTCGTTTATCTTCCCATTAAAAACGTATATCTTATATACCTTCATCCGTTGTACAACGCCCGTTCTCACTGGCAGGCGTTGTAAGCAGCTCTAGATTTGTAAAAAATAAACTAACTTATTTGCCATTTTATTTAACGAACATGTATGTACACACATATGTATATTTTTCAAAAGAAAAATATTTTAAAACATTATATAATCGAATTGATACTCTATACATTATTTAATTAATCTTTAGAATGAATATTTTAATTTTAATTAAAACTTTAGAAGTATACTTCCCAAGGGGAGTAAAATTTTAATGATTACTGAGAATTTTTTCATTAATCAGTAACATTTTAATGCTCACTGAGCATTTAACGTCTGTAAGACAATGCAATTTTTTTTATTATAAATAAGAGATTACAATTTCGTTTGCGTACAAAAAAGTTTCTAAAATTTAGCTTTCCAGCACAACATAACTTAAAAAAATAGTAAAGAAAAATTAATTTACTTTTCAAGTGCTCTCTTGCATTTTTTATAGAATGTGTGTCTTTTTTCACAAGTCTTACAAGATAATAAGGTATACTGTATGAGAATTTACTTGAAAGTACTCAAACACTTAAATTTAGTAATTGAATAAGAAAAGCTGTTAGTAACGCAGACTTGAGGAAAATTTGTTATAAAAACCCCTAGCAAACCTTTGATAATTTTAAAATAGCAACCACAAGAAAATTCTTTTTAACAAAAGATTCTTAATTATTAAATAATAAATTTCTTATTGTTTCAAAATTAGATACTGTGTTTCTCATTAAATGACGACGTCAGATCGTTGGCGAGTGTGTGTATCTTTATAGAAATTAGTATGTCGGAAGGGAATCTTGAAAGATGATAATGAATTATATTTGAATTTTGGTTCCGGATAATTTAAAGCTTTTTGGTATAGGTTGTAGCAGTTTTATACATTTAGTTTGAACTTTGCACAATACAAAAATTTTTTAAGTTTGTTTCATTATCCTGGTCAAAATCACAAGCATTAAATAGTTTCTCCACATGTCCTCTGTGTGAGGGCGAAAGTTATAAATCAATCTAGAAATCTTCATATGAGTATCACTTCGATATTCTTCTCAGCACAATGAAATACATACTTCTAAATATTAATTTAATGATACGAGTGTAGTTTAAAATAAAATAAATCTTTATATGAGTACCATTTCGATACTCTTTCCAGCATAGTGAAATACATAGTACTTGTAAGTACTAATTTAATGATATGAATATATTTTAAAATAAAATAACCTTCGTATGAGTACCGCTTCGATACTTTTCACACCTAGTTTAATGATATGAGTACAGTTTAAAATAAAATGTAAGAAACACGCTTCTATAGCAAATTAATCTTAAAAGTGAAAAATAATTGTATAATTAAAAAAAATTTTGGATTTTCTTCTCGGCACTGATTTTTTTTTCTTTTCTGTATTTATAGTTTTAGTCTGGCAAAAAAATTGTAAGATTTTCTTACAATAGTCTGAGGTGACAAATTTTCATCACCAGTATATTGTTGTTACAATATTGCAAGATATATTAATCGTCCGTACAAAAACCATTAGTTCTTGTAATATTTCATTGTCACTAAAATAAATATATAATTGCATTTGCAAAATGGGAGAGCATATATGCATGTACATGGGGTTATTGGGGGCTGGTAAAATATTATTTAATTAAGTTGAGCTGCGCTAATAATAAGCAATTGTGAGGTTTTTATGGGTGTGCATTATGTATAGGTACATATTGAAGAATTTCTTTTTGGTTAGAATGTGATTGTGTACCGCAACGAGATCCAGTGACATTGTGGGTCAGGCAGTTAACCTAAAGGACATAACAGGCAGTTTGTTACAACTTAATAAAAAAAATAAGGAAGAAATTTAGTTTATCTATACACCTTTGATTACAAAAAAAGAAAGACCTTTTAATGTAGCAATATTAATCCTAAGAAGAAAGTGTTAAATAAAAATGTGAATAGAAGCATATTTTCGGAATTACGCGCCGAAAAAGGCTTATTGTGTTGTTTTGAGTGCAATTACAAAAAAAAACTGCATATTCTTGTCAATGAAAAACATTTGAAAAAACAACACACAAACAACTTTAATGAATGCAGAGAGTTTTATTGCATGCAATAGATTTCAGATCTATTTTATTTTGAATGACAGTAACACCCATGTTTAATGTTATTTTTCTTTTATCGTAAACACAAGCAAATAAAAAGTAATATTCGCGCGGTAACTGTTTATTGGAACATATATGCATGTATATAAAAAGTAATATAAGCGTAGAAGTAAATATATAACAAACTTTCCATATATAACTATTTGTATTTTCTTTTTTATAACATTGTATATATACTAAAATTTCTTTTTTCTGAAATTTCCTCACACTGCATTTTCTTGTTTAAAATATTTTAAGAAAAACTATTTTGTTATAGCTGATAGCAGAGCAATCAATAAAAAATAATGAATTATGTATATCATAGCAACAACATTTCTTGGTTTTTTTCGAATAAGTGCATGACAAAAGCAACGAATTTATGAATAGTCAGCAAATGTGAATGGTTTCATTTTCTTCTGTTATGGACCTTGTTTTACGAATTTTCATTTAGTGTAAAAATATTGGTACCACATAATAGGTTTTTTGTATTGCCAGCTTTCAGCTGGGCTTTAACAAACTTAAAAATTTTCTACTCTATGTATGTATGTACATTTGTCGAATAAAAACGACTATTCGTCACGCTGAACGAAAATTTTTCATTGCCGTGCTCCAGCTTTACTTAAATATTTTTTCTCCAGACATGTGGAATAGTGTCTTCGGTGAGGAGTTTTCTGCATTACAAGCCGGCGCTAATAATACGTGAAACTGACTCTAAGTAAGTTTTTCAAATAGATATTTGTTCAAATTTTGTTTAAAATAATGATCAGTTGAATAATAAAAAAATATTTTAATAACCTTTCATAAGATATATATAATTAGTACACTGAATGCAAAAATTATGAAGAAAATATGTAAGACCTAAAAAATTTTGTCGGTCCGTTATTCCTAACAAATGTGTTCCGCTATTGTTTTATATAACAATTTTTGTTAAATTTTTAGTAATTTACGCGGCAACTGTATTAGCCAACTATACTAATTGCTTATGCATTACTTTAACGATTTAATTCATATGGCATTAAAAACTATAAGAAATACCTGGATTTGCTGTACATTCAGAAGACTTATCCAATGTCCTTTTGGCTAAATGGGAGTGACTATGTTTTTGATGATGTATTAGCCGGATTCATATATGTATGGCTTCTCACATATCAACTTCCTTTCAATAATTTTCAGTTGGTCAACCTGTTTAAAACTGCAGTTCCTATAGTATGGCATAAATTTTATACATATATTTTATTTTTGCTTTTATACTCGATATTGTATAGTAAACCACTTTATTAGGTCAATGCTTTACTGATATTTTCATACACATGTACATATGTAAGTATTAATTCTTTTAGTTCTTAAGTCTTGTTAGCATAAAAGTAAAAAATATTACATTTTCCATATATGTAAAACTTTTTGTAATTTCTTTTTTTCTGATCACTATATAAATACTAACATTTCTCTTTTCTGAAAAATCCTTGCACTGCATTTTTTTATTTAAAATTTTTTTAGAAAAAGTTAACTTGTTTTTTAAACTTGATATAAAAGAAACTCAATTTTTCATGCTTAATTATTTCATTTCACACCATTTGTAATAACAGCATTCTGATAGCAGAGCTATCAATAAAAAAGGATTAATTATGTGCATATATAATAGCAAAAACATTTCTTGTTTTTTTTCGAATAAGTGCATGACACAAGCAACGAATTTATGAATAGTCAGCAAATTTGAATGGTTTCATTCTCTTATCTGTTACGAGACCACCTTGTTTTAGGAATGCGTAAGGTTTTTCTTTTCATTTAGTGTAACAATATAACTATAGGACTATGTTGAGCTTAATCCAAACCTTCTGGCTAAATATTCATACATACATGCATTAAATGTGCCACGGTAGTTATGTACATACACAAAATAATATCTATTTCAAATATGTACCTTTTTGGGTAAGTGGCTGTGACTCTTCCTATGATGCTGAATGTATCGTGTCCAAATCTCTATCCTCTGCTTTTATGGATAACTGTTATAGGTGATTAGTATATTTTAAAAAACATAACGATATACACTCATAGCACTTCATTAGAGGCGCTATTAATAACAAAGTTGTCAAACGACTGATCACATCATGCAGTTGCAATACAAGGTGGCTGTGCACGAGTGACATAGCATATATCAAAGTAATTTATTTATATATATGTAACATATTAGTTCCGTTCATCTTTGCAATCCTGCAGGTGCACTGCATTTCAATGCTAGTTCTTGCTGTAATATTTGACGTGGGCCGGGTCTTTACACAAACAAAAATCTCTTTGGTTGGTATAATGTTAATGATGTATATTGCCACCTTATTACTTCACCATGCATTGGCCTATATAAAGTCCTACGCTCGGGGTATGTGGCATCACTTATAAATCTTTTTACCTTCTGTTCGTAATTTTTCATTGTAAGCTTTTTACCTAAAAGTAATTTTTTAATTGATATTAAAATAACAATTGCGAAAAATTTTACCTACGAATAATAACTTATATCAAAAGTTTCAGAAATTTGTTTAATACAAATTATATACACATGGAGTAATAAAATCAACTGCGCTGTGTATTTAGTTGTATGCTGTTGTAATGGGAATGGGTATGTACATATGCCCACTATATACAAATGATGCTTTAGAAACTCATTTTTAGAGCAGATTGGATTTTTATAATAATTATATAATTTAAGTAATACAATATTCAAAAAAGGAACTTTTAAATTTACCAAAGACGGATCGAAATCGTTATGCGAATCACTGTTGAATTGATCTCTGGAGCTATAACCATTATTGCCTCTATTAATGTCCTCTAAAAAAATGTAGGTTTGGACACATCATATGGAATTTTTATTAACTAATGTTTATTTGAATAATGTAAATTTTTATTATTATTGCAATGAGTAATTGATTTCGTTGTAAACAAGCTCTTATGTTAATGTAGATTTATTGTAACACAATATTGTACAAGTGGTTATAACTAATTAATATTTTCAGGAAAAGGGTAACAAGTAAAAAAAATTAAGCAATTTTTTCATAAAAAGAGTCGCATTTCGAATTAAAATTATGTAATAAAACAATTTTTGTCAACAAAATAGTATCAACTTAAAATACAACCAAATTTAAGTTTGATTATTCTTAACATAAATAAAGGTTCAAATCAAAATAATACCTTTTTTATGAAAATTCGTGATTAATTTTTATTTAACTTTTGATATTAACTCGAATTGTTAATATAATACTATATAAAATAAACTGCACTATCATCAAAATGGTCTTAAATATGGTTTTCGAGATGAAAGAGATATCAAAATAAGTAGAAACTTTTACAGTAGATAGATATTGATGTTGTTAATTAATTTCTTATAAAAAGTGAAATCTTAAAAGTTTTGAGTTAATACCCAAAGAGAATGAAAGTCAAACGCTTTGATGTTATGTGATGTACTACAATATATGACCTAAAGGATACATAGCACTCAATGATAACTCCGAACACTTCGCTTGGAGTATATAAATGTATAATCGGTTGCCTATTTTATACATTCTAGTAAAAATAATTTCACTGTATTACTAACGATCAGAATGAGAGTCAAACGCTTTCATGTGATGTGATGTGATATACAATCTTGTTTGTTAAAAACAGTTTGATTTAGTCAGATAATTTCAAATCAATCGAATAGATTCGAAGAAAGAGACACATCAATGTAGAGATGATATACTAAGAAAAACACGGATATTTAGAGTTTAAAAATCGAAAAATTATTAAAGGAATTGTATAATATTGAAACATCGACTTTTATTGTTATATATTTATATGCGATTTTTTTCTTGTAATATTTGTTAAATAATTGTAAGAATATATAAGTGGACAAGAGAAAATTACTTTGTTTGGTTTTGTGTAAGGAATATTTATAATGATCAAATAGACAAGATGATATCTACTGTTCAAGCCAAGACCCTGTTACTGAATTAGGAGATTTAAGCTGAAACAGACGATAGATATTTTGTTAAACTTACTATTACAATGAAAACGATTAATGGCTACATACCTTTATATTAAATTGCTTTAATGTAGTTTCTAAAGCTGTTGCATTTCCAGAAAAATATGCGGCAATTGCATTATGCAATAATACTAATTGCTTATGCATTACTTTAATCTAAATTAGCACAGAGATATATGAATATTATGAAACAGAATTAAATATGAAGATTACATACCCGGTTTTCGTCCAAAAATTGCATTTTTATTGCGACATCAGCTCTCAACTTTTCGTAAAGTTCTTTGTAATGTAAATATTGTTTCTGCATGTCCTCTGGTACCGGTGACTGAGGTAGTTCTGGTTTGCTATTTTCCAGGTCCGTACGATATGCATCAAATTCAATTCTTTAAAATGTATACAAATTAATAATAATTATATATTATTAATTTGTATTAATAACAATATATAACAAGAGGTAACAGCACTAAGTGATGTATTGTTGCGGGTGATTTCGCCGATAAAAGCATATATATATGCGTGTGTGTGTGTTTGTTATATTACAATACAAGTGAATTGACATTAAGAGCTTATGTATTCAAGTACGCCTACTGGCCATAGTCGCTAATTAATATGTACTTAAGTTTAAAGGATAAGAACTAAATAAGGAAGCTCCTTCCATATTGCATCGTATCTACACTTGGTCAATTATTATATAAACATTAGGTATTGATTACCTTACCTGGCGGTCTCATATTGTCTAATTGTTAACAGCGTATCATCGATGGTTTTATTGCAAAGTGTATTTACAGATGATATAAAGAAGTTTAGAGCGTTTAATAAAAGTTCACCATTCTTCGTTAATGATCGTTGCGTTTCAGAATTACAACTAAATTCTTTTTGCAATTCAGGATTTTTTTGTGCCAAATCGGCAAAGGCATCAGCCAAAGCGTGCTGAGTAACTACGACGTGATGGAAATGCGAGCTGAAAGCTCTTGTTAAGCGCAAAATTGATAAATATTTACGTTGAGTCTCTCGTAATTGTTCAATGTGCGCTTCTAAGTCCGAGTCCACGGTTCGTTGCGATTTTCCCAGTTTCTCCAGCATTATCTGACGAGTACATTTGTATGTAGATATACTCCAATTCCTTATGCTATCAATTTTAGAAGCTCCAGTCTTTATAAGATTGGAATCTATCCCAATTTGTGGACTTATGGGTGACATAGGCGTAGTTGGTGCTAAAATTATATTAAATAAGTTAGCTAGTTTCAAACTTTAAGCTAATAGCAGTTTTACCTGAATGATTTCTGAGTGGCAAGCTATTTGGTGGTTGTTTGAATGAGGCACAGCTACTGGAGGCTTCTGTTCCTGTATGTACTGCAGTGTCACTTTCATTCATGGACGGTGTGTCTTTCAACATTTCGTGTATACTACGTTCAACATGTACCGTGTGAGCCATTTTTAACTTATCTTCTCAAGATATGAATTTTAAAAACATTAATTTTTCGCCCTCACCAAATACTATTCTATGTTATGACTTTAAGGTTTTGCTCGCACAGGAAAATAAACAAAAATCGATTTTGTGATGTGGTTATTTGATTTAGAGTATATTTATATCACCCTTTGTACATTTCTATAAGAAAATGTGCAATTGTTTAATTACTAAGAAAAAACAACAGGTTATTAAAATTACCGTAAGAGTTTAACAGAATTATTATTAGTTTCCTCTCAATCCGTCTAATAAAAATTTTTCAGTGATGACAGTGTTAAGTAAAGCAGGGCTGCTATGTGTACAAATAATTAGTTTTAATCATCCTCCAAACACTTCCTACAGCGCAATGCGATTTCGAGCCATTCACCATACGTGGTAGATTTCATATAACATCTGCTCAATCAGCTATGATATATAATATATATAAAGTGAGACTATTCGGATGAATATATTTTTATTCATTCATATATTATTAAGGTACGTTGGCAAAAAAGTTTTACTCAGTTCAGCCGATCATTACACCGTAGAGAAGAAAAATCTTCAGACCGGCTACAGGCCGAATATGCAAATACATACGTACACATATAATGGAATTCCGAATGATTTGGATGTCCCGTTTTTTAATTAACGTACTATGAAACTCAATTTTGGAACGAAATATGGTATTTTAATATTTTCATCAAATGCCAATATGTTGAGTAAAATAAAGCCGTACCGTCAACATTTTGCATTCAAACTTGGTTATGGCGGTAAAGACCTCTAGGGCGAACAAAAATAGTTTAACTGAGACCTCATAAAGCCATCCCTAATATATAAAAATTTTTTCCATTAAATTTGGATAGATACAGAGCCAGGAATGTACTTACATATGTATGGATATAAAAAATTTCTTCAAAAGCTTCAAATTGTAATGTTGGTTAAATATATTAAGACATTGTTGGCGAAATCGAGTTTTACACAAAAATTTCAGAGATCGATAATTGGAAAACTAGCATTCTCGAGACTTGCCATTTCAAATGTTCTTATTACTAAATTATCTATCAGCCTATGTTTATATTGTTTTCAGTCGGATGTGTTACTGCAATGGATTTATTTTAAAATTCTAAAAAAACTATCTACAATCAATGCAAACGCAATTATTATTCTACGAACATGTAAACCTACATATTTTATGATTTGTATTAACTAACACTAACACCTGCCAGGAAGTTCGAACAACCATTTCGTATGTATGAACATGTTTGTATTTAATAATGAAATATGGATTGATATTCATATGGAGATTGGATGGCGACATATAGGACACTCATTGCATCTTTTCTTCAACTCTTCAAAGCAATGATCATGCAGCGCATGACCGCAATATAAGTATCTTATATCGTCATTGGACATATCAAACAGGCAAATGCTACAAGTCTCATTTGGTGGCCTATAATTTTAAAACTTGTTGTTATTGAATGGTCAATGTATGTAATTTTAAGAATAATATTTTAACTCACGAGGTGTAAACACATTTACGTGCAGGTGGTGCTTCAATCTGCCTTGTGGTTGCAATAATTGTTAATACGCTAGCAAGTACAGTAAAGCCAATTGCGACCATTGAGATCCACCAAGCCATTTTTAAACTGCAGTTTCTTGCATGCCACAGTATATATGTATCTAGTTAGTTATTAGTCTTTGTGGCAACCTATAACAACGCCAATTGTAGAGAAATTATATTGTTTTCCAAATCATAGAAAACCTGTGTTTCAAATCATGCATACCACTATAGCAAACTCAAAATTTAAACAAAATAAAGACAGCTAACAACGCACAAATTAACAACAACAGAAACTGTTTTCTGTGACAGGAACCACCACAAAATATATAGCCTGTGGGAACCACACAAACTTGTTGGTAAAAAAATAACCTACAAACGACAAAATCAAGTGAGAAAAAGCATTATAAAGGTGCATGGGTGCATGCAGAAAAAATTTAGCAAGTACTCAAGGCAGATTAATCTGTTGTGCAAGTTTTATCTGCCTTGCAAGTACTCTTAAATAAAATTTTTACAGTACCTTGATACGTGCCCTGTGGATAGCTGCGCTACTGAGAGTACATGTTAAATCTGTATTTGCAGTTTAACAAAATGCTACCCCACGATATTACTGTTGCCTGACAATTTTTTTGCTTCCGTTCTGCATGTGTTATTCAATATCGCCGAAATTACCCAACTTTTGTCAAAATGTAGAAATATATAACACTTCGTCCACACCTGTGATTTGTGCTGTATTAAGTCTTGAGTGTATAGTGTGAAAGAACTAAAGGTGAATACAAATATAATTATTCCTATATCATCGCTCTCATATAGAATAGGAGTTGGTGCAATACAATAACCCTAGCGTAGATAGCGACTAAGTCAACTAAAGTAGTAATGGATTGTGAAAACAAATACCTTAACCGGCATAAAGTAAGACACTAGTACTAAATATCGCAGGAGCTAAAAAGTATATGCACAATTAGTTCTATGGCAAATGATTATATTATATTACTTCAAATGTTAAACTCTCCGATCGAGTGACTATTTTCGAGTCTATGCAAATGTATATACACCTACGCATACAAATATCAGAATATTTAATAAATTTTATAAATCTGTATTGACAGTGCTTTGAAAACCAGTTTGTTTCCATCAAACATGGCCAAATATGTACCTAATAAATGGTCTTCTCGATAAATCGAATACCAAGACGGCAAAATAGTTTTAAAAACACAATATTGCCATCCGACATCCTTGTTCGTGCGGTGCATTTTAAGGGTCGTATACATACATAAATAAATAAGTTGCAATATATTACTAAAAAAGATATTTACTCTCAAAAAATAAATAAAATAGTTAGTTTTTTAAATACGGGGGCAACATGCTAATTTAATTATTGTGTAAGAATTTATTTTGAAATATAAACTGGATTTCGTTAAAAAAATTATTTTGTGCTTCGTATACAGATGCATATGAATACTCAACCGCATACATATAATATTTGGTATATGTATATGGTTTGCGAATGATACCCCAAACACAGGAACAAGTAAAATGTCCACTGGATTGAGTCAGTAAAGTATACACTGAATTAAATAGTAACTTTTATTTTGTACTTAATACAATTTATTAACACATATTTTGATTTACTTAAGGCCCATTGGTAATTCGGTGTGTCAATCAATGAATGGCAGTTAAATTTTTTAATAAAAAAAATAAGAAAACAAATTAGTTGATACGTATTTTCGGACAACCAACTAACAATTGTACACAGGGCCTTAGTAAAACCGTTTTATTGTAGTATTAGAAAAAATGATGTGTTCTTAAACATAATATTCATACAAAATTTATTTTAAAGCATTCAAGTATGTGATATAAGTTAGTATCGATTTGAATTCGTCTGGAAAACGTAGAAAATTTTGATGCACACATCCATACATATATTAGTATATTCCGATCTCATTTTGATTTTAATCAAAATCGATTTAATTTTTCCAATTGTTCCATGGCAAACCGATTAAAAATAGACGTGATAGTAAACGTAACTTCTATGATATTTTCGTTTTTAAATCGAACGAGTTATAGCTCACTAAGAATACCTGTTCACCTGAAACAAATTTCTTGCGGCACCTCATGATAAAATATAATGCTGTATGTATGTATGCTGATATTAACATATGGAGGTGAAAGCATACGCCTAAATTTAAACTGGAAGATATGGTTATTGATTATAAGAAAGGATTTTTAAAAATGATGGAATAGAAATCGAGAAACTTTGGCAGACGCCGTCAGATATCTCAAGTAGTATTATTAAAGGAACCCAACGTATGTTAAATGGATTTTTTCCAAAATTTTTGAAAATAGTTTTGCTTATTTGTTTTGTAGACATGAAGACGAAAATGGAAAGAATAAGCTGGCAACTAAACGAGTTCTAGGGATACAGATAACAGATTCACTATATTCGGGTTTAACATGCGGTTGTGGCTTTATCATCATTAATTTGGGCAAATCTAAGTATAGACTCGAAACTTATTGGGGCTAACTAGAATTGTCATACGGTTATTTCAACAGATATTAGGTGGTGGTTAAATAAACCAATGAACAAATATAACATGTAGTCTTACTTATCTAATACCCGCTAGACTTCTTCCTTATTAAATTAAAAAAATCTGTTAAGGGCCATAGATATAACTTCATATTAGCTAAAACTAGGATTTTGAAGGACGTATAAACAGTTTTCCTTTATTACAATTTTATTTATGTTTATAGTGAACGATAAGATGATTGGTTAAATAAACCAATGAGCAAATAATAATATGTAGTCTTACTTTATCTAATACCCGCTAGACTTCTTCCTTATTAAATTAAAAATATTTCTTAAGGGCCATCGATATAACTTCATATTAGCTAAAACTAGGATTTTGAAGGACGTATAAACAGCTTTCCTTTATTACAATTTTATTTATATTTAAAGTGAACGATAAGATGAATGCAGGTTCATCATACCTAGTAGGTTAAATAAACATTGTAATAAAGGCACATTTTTTGGACGTTCTATGAAATCACACTATTAACTTTTAATTTGATAATTGATCTCAACTTGTAACTTATTTGTCAAATTTAATGGATTGCACAAATATCACTAGATTTGTTTGTTGCCTTTAATAATTTGCATTGATAATCTAGTTTAACTTCCCGCTAGGAAAATTTAGAAAATCGCGAAGTTATTGGTTTTACCCGCTTTGATAAAAATTGCCTTGTCATATCTCAACCTTTTTCAAATGCCTAGGAAGCTTCCCTGATTACTTCTGAGAGCCTGTCACTATTTCTGTGTATATATGTGTGGATACTAACGAGCAGTATACAACATACTCCCTGGTGATACTGTAGCGAAAATTCACGTTCGAAGTAAAAAGGTAAAAATAGCGACATCAAATCATATATCTTCTAATCTGTATTTATCTGTCCTCTTAAAACTGTCCCTTCCTGTCTAGTTCCGGCACAACCACTAAGTGCTGGTCATAATAAGAAAATCAGGCATTATTGCATATTTAAACAGTTTGATAAAATACTCATGACTGACTACGGAATTATAATTTGGGTTTTATGTTTCGCAGTCTTATGATGACTTCTTGAAATCATATATGTATATAGCTTTGTTTCTAATAGTTTACATAATTTTGTATTTTTTTAATATTGGAAAACGGAGTTGACTTTTTTATCATCAATTGTAAATAAAACATTTGGGTTATGAAATCGACACGTTTTTCGTCATACCTACTATCATTTTAAACGTTTGACTTCTCGATTTCAATTCGAATCGAACCGATTTATATCGCATAACAGATTATATGTTTTTACATACGCTTTTGATAATTTTTTTCCATACATATGACTAAACCCAATTTTGAGTTAATATTAAGTTCCTGGCATTTACAGAATATAATAAAACTATTACAACAAAAATTATTAAAAAAGATAGAAAAAACTAATAAGAATAAATTGTAAAGTTATTGTTAAAGCGACCATAGCAAACATATCACACTTTTTTATAATTTTTAACTCGTTTATGTGTTGAATTTTTTTTTATCACATACCCGAATAGAAGTGATTTCAAACAAGATAGATACATACTCTGGTATAATTAATTATCGGGCAAATACACGTAAATGGTAAAAAATGCGAAAGATTGTCAAAATTATTCAGTATTATGTTTCCAAAAGTAAACTTTCAAAACGAAATGAAACAAAATTTTACAAAATTATATTATACATATATTAGCTTTTAATGAAAAATTCTACAACACAACATATTCTTAATGTTTTATTCTTCATAAATGCATGTTAAGTTAAAAAAAAGAATGTAGCAAAAATTTTTATATAGCATACTAAAAATAATATTTTTTAATCTTTCTAGGCAGTTAAATTAACATTTTCCATTGCATGAAAGAAATGAAAAGGCATTTTCGTTATCTTAAAGTTGCCAGAATGATAGAATTGAACGAGAGGTATTATGCAGTTGAAAGTAATACAAAAACTTTATAAAAGGGAATGCCTACTAAAGGATCATTATTAACATATGAAAATAATAATCATGTAAATAAACTGCAAAACGCCAATATTAATATGTATTCTAATTCAATCGCAAGTCGCCATTTAATTAATACCGCACAATGTATGGATAAGACAGGACCTTCCTCTTCAAACCCGAGTATTTCTAAAAATGAATCAAATATCTATAATCATCATCAAGCACATCTTTATTCTAAGGGTCCTGTTTTACCAGCCAAGTATATGAACTGTAAAAGAAAACGTGCTAAACCTAACAGTATGTATGCTCAAATGTATCCGGATCACAACAATTATTTGCATTTAAATTCCTTATGGTCGATTTGGTACGGTGTATTGTTCACTTTATTTCAAGGATATTTAGCAGTTCACGGTGCCTCTAGATTTTTAGGTAATTATTTGGTGATATAGCCATTTATATATATATATTTTTTATTTTATTTTGATTATTAAAACGTATATTCGCTAAAATAGAGAAAATATCACGGATCAAAGTAAAATAACACACTGTCAAATTGGCCAAACATTGGTGTAGCTAGACTTGTTTTCTTTGAGGGGGTACACGGATTTTGTTATATATTTAAAGAAAAAGAGTTAACAGTGCGTTTCCACATATGTACCTGGTTTGCTCCATAAAGCAAACTTTTCATGTTTTAATTGTGGAAAACCACAAACAGAAACTAGTTTTGCTTCAAAACATATCGAAGCAAGGATTAGCTTGATGTATGGCTTGCGCGATTAGCTTGAAATCCCTGGTTATTATAAATGATTTTATATTTGATATATGTAGTAGCAACGGAGATATCAATATACTTCGTTGATTTGAAGCTTAAAAAAATAACGGACTAAAAAATTCAAAACAGATATCTATTGTTAGTCATTATTCTAATGTTCTGTTTGGTAGGGTGTTTAGATTTAATGCTACTACAATAGACATTATGAGTACAATACTGAAGGCTTAAAAGAGTATTTTCCAGTTCAGAGTAATAGTCAGTTACACTTTTTGTACTAAGTATCCCGACGATGTTGCCCGCCTGGTATATGTTGTGCATATATTGTTTTTATTTTTGTTTCTTTCATGAAATAGAGAGGAAATATATATCTTATGTAGGAAATATGCATTTCTTTTTTCAAATTGATATTAGCTTTTAATGAAATGGCGTACGCATATAAATTATTGTTTTTACTCTCAAATTTAAAGAAGTTTTTATGAAATTCACTAATTACCATAATTAGTATACCATTAGAACAATTTTTTTTGTATTAAGTTCAATTAGTATTGATAGGCTAAGATTTGTAATGTGGTATATTCAAGAAGACATGGGAATATTATAAGGAAGAAGGGAAATAAAAAATCAAACGTTTTTATATTTGATTTGGAAGTTATTTTAAATCCTTAATAAATAAGCAAAATAAAAATACTAGTATAGGGATGTCAGTAAATACAAATTGTGAAATGACGCATTCATTTTAACAGTGAGAGCCACCTTGAATTTGCTTAAGTTCTACGTTCATTCCAATTTTATTTTTCTGTTTGATTTTTAAGTATACATATACTTATTTTTTTATTTGTACAAAATATTTACTTTTTGGGACAATTTGTGTTGTTATGGATGAAAAATTAATAAAACTGAATTGTGAAAATATGGCATAATAACACAAAGATATACTTTTTAGGCTGTTCCCTAATATCATGGAAAATTGAACCAGTAGCTGAATTGAATTTGCAAATAATTTTGTCTGGGGTGGTTTTCGTTTTACTACCCATGTTCTTTACTTCAGCTGTATTTAAAGTAAGTAACTATTTTTGTTTATTTTATTCAATCTGTATTAAAGAAATCAACATATTAGACATTAATCGAGCTTTACGTACTATGCTTTTAAAAAATTTCAACAAAATTTAACTTTAAAATAATAATAGCTTTACGACGTATATATTTTTTTCTACTTGAAAAATGTAAATAATTCTACCAGGTTAGTGACAATACTTGATCGGTCATACGGCTGATTGAAATATGTATTATTAGCTATAAAAAACTTTTTATCGTTAAAAGAAAAATGACGGAAACTTGTGAATTCTATAGAAAATATAGTTCGACTGCACACCTAGTGTTGCTTAGAAGTCAGCGATGTTATAAAAACTACTGTTAACAAATCCAACCTGATCAATACATCAGTCAAACCTGACTAATCAATAAGTTTGAATCCCCGTAGTGTGTTCATAATTTCAAGTGGAATTCTGTCATAAAAACTTGCTAGGAGAGTTCATGAAAAAAATTAAAAGTACTGTGATTTATGAGCAACATATCAAATGTTTCTGGCAACATTTATCAAAGCTGCGACATAAAGCAATTGGTTTTTTCAAACAACTGCTAATTACGCGCGTTTGGTACCGCACTTCATCCACAAGATGACATTAACTCGAAAATCTTAAAATTTCACTTATCTTTCGTCATTGTGGTATTGGGAAGTGAAACTATCTGTTTTGGTGAACAGAGTAATAAGGAACTAGAGAAATAAAAAATAACTATGTATGTAAATATATACAGAAAACAATGATGGCAGTTTCTTTGGAGAATTTAATTCAAAAAGAAATATAAGTGGGTAAATGCATATTTAACTCTAGGCACTATTTTGATAAAATTGATCCGGCGAAATGTAACAACTGCGATGAAACACTAAATGTATCCCATATTCTAACAGTATGTCCCATTTCTAAAATGGATGGTCCACTGGAGGACATACTTGACTGTACCAGGTGTGACAAAATACAGAAAATAAGAAGATGTCTTAAGCGACATAGCGTTCAAGATGTTCAGATTTATTGTTCTTTATTTGACATTTAATGAAAATATTTCATTATATAATTTATGATTGATTAAAATTTTTGTTATTTAGTAACACGAGCGCATATGGTCTGGTTACCGGCGCTTTTTTTTTGCATATATTTTATGAATTAATTTGTAATGTATATTACTTATAAATAAATAAATAAATATATATATATATATATATATATATATATATATGCATATATATATATATATATATATATATATATATATATATATATATATACAATTATATATATATAAATATATATATATATATATATATATATATATATATATATACAATTATATATATATAAATATATATATATATATATATATATATATATATATATTCTATTAACTTTATAAACTTTATTATAACAATTTATAAAATAATATAGTATTTAAAAGTAATTTTTAGTATCTAGTTTTTTTTTTATATTTAGGTAGGTAATATGGCAAATGATGGAGTTAAATTGGGTAGCACTTTCAAAGGACGTGTTTGCTCTATGGTATTATTTGATGGTTTAGAAGAGGAGTCACGAGGTGGTACATTACGGAATTTATGGACACACGGAGGACCTACTGCTGCATTTATACATATCGTAATAGCTATGTGCTTACTCTTACCACGTTTGCTACTGGAAGCAAGTATAATAGAAAATGGTCTATTACCAAAAGGTATTAAATTACGTTTTATTTTCAGTAAAAAAAAACTTGCGACGTTATTTATAAAAATATGTTATGGTCATTAACGGTTTATTTATCGAAGGATGCAGTTAGTATTTTAATCAACCGAACAACATATACCTTACAAACGTTACTTTGTTATAGCGTTTATTCCATTAAAATCGGTTTGAAAGTTTCGTAGATTTTGCTATTGCCCCACACGTTCATTGATCATACTTTTCAAAGAAATATTATATACTTTTGCATCGATATGCGTTTTAAATTAGTACAATTGTCCCTAATGATCCTATTTTGTAGAATGTCGGTGTACCCATATCAATAATGTAGAGTTCTTACTTTCTGAATAGATCTCTAGTTAAGTGATAAGTATTTCCTATGTATGCTGTGTCTATATCACCGGTTCGAAGACTCGTTTTGGAACCGGTTCGGGGAAACTTCTAACTTTGTAATATTTTTATTCTTATATTCCAAAAAAGAATTAATATCGGAAAAACCTAAAATCTACTTTTTAATAGAAGAAAATATTAAAATTATATTTGTTCTAAACTTTTAATGAAGAAAAAAACTTTTCATAAGCAATCAAACGAGAAGTAGCGAGTAATTCCCTTTATTTGTCAACGTCATGTTAAAACAATATCAAAAATGGGACACTTATCTACATACATGTTTTGAGCAACAGAAACCTTCTAATAGTATCTCACCCAGAAAATATCAAGAGGTTATTAAAAACAGTCAATTGAATAATGAGTACGTAAGTACCCTATGTTATTATGTACTGTCTTGATGTGACGTTTACAAATAGTTACAGAATAAGCAGAAATATAAGTACATATAAAATTTTTATATTCGTCGAACAATTATTTAACCTTCTATCTTCAATAGATTTGCAATAAAACATATTGTAATTTTTCTTCCAGAAACAATTTGGCGCACCGAATTAGATTTTATTACCGTTAACCAACGGAATTTATTAGCATTATCCGTTAAAAACCTTCAACATCAGAACAGTACGATATTTGAACTAGAAGATGGAAACAACTTTAATGATATCAACTTTACAGATAATAATTTTAAGCAAAATGAACATGCTGTAATAATGGGCAAAGGAGAAACAAAATATGGATTGCCTGATTTAATTGCTGATACTATTAAAAACAATGCAAATAAATCAAACAGAGTTGCTACTCAAATAACAACTCTTTCTCCGATTTTGATATCTACTTTTGAATATGAAGCAAATACAATTACAACTACTGCAGCTTCAAAAGCAGTCCGTGTGTCATCGATTCTTAATAAAAACAATTTAACTGCAAACATAAATGAATTTATTGGTACAAATACTAACTTTTTTTCTAATCATTCAACAAAAAAACAAAACGAGGTAGGTAGGCAAATTACTGAATTAGACTCACTCTCATCACTAGATAGAAAGCATATATCATATAATACATATCCTTCAATCCAGAAATATGGTGGACACCAGCATCATAATGGAAAAACAATTCGGAAACATTACAGGCAAAGAAAAATTGTGTCACCTTTATCAAACCGTAAATACCATGAAAAGTTTTCATCAGCCCAGAAATTTATGAAATCATCTTCTAAACGATCGAAAGACTTGCATCAGTTGAATAATAAATTTTCAAATAATTCTATATATTTGACTAAATTAGAAGAACTTATTTTCCCTGTCACAGGCGAAGTCTTTAAAAGAGACAAAGTATATGAGCATAAACCGACATCCTATCAAGTATTAGGTAATGGTAGTGCCAGAGTGGTTACTGATTCAAGATCATCAACTACAACTAGTAAAACCTTACGGGACAGCAATATCCATATTGTAAAAACAGCAAAATTTCCTGAGGTTTTTTATTCTACACCGCTATCAAGTAATTCAGAAATTATTGCAATAAAAGAAAAACCAAATAAAAAAATCAAAAGAGACCTTATTCAAAATGAAGGGAGTAATGTAAAAATTGAACCTGAATACATAGTCGGTGAGCTTTCTTTCAATGAGTCAAGCGAAATTAATTTGGTTGAATGCTCCACAGTTTCTGGCAGTCAGTCGGATTTCTCTCAATATAGTGTAGTACGTCTTGATGGATTTGCTGGTATGTTGCAATTGATTTTCGGTGTTGAAAAACCAATAGATGTGAATGTGTTTAGAAATCCACCAAGTGCTGAATTTGCTAACTTGATGTTTGCACTTTTTGTTTGGTGCGTTCGTTATCCAGCGGTATTTTGGACTACTGCTAAATCGTTTGCTACGATATTTAGCATTCAGATGATTGCATCTTCAGCAGATATAATATTTAGTTTCGTAGGAGTATCTAGTCTTTTTAAACTACAAATTTACAGTCAAGGGCAACCGACAACAAACTCTGGCCTCGTTCTAAATGCCAGTGTTACGCTTGCATTGTTTTTGCTGTCAGTTATTTTGATTCTGTCTTCTTCAATGGTTTTGTATTTATATGGATATGGCCGTATATCAGCTAAAATGCGTGATCGATCTACAATATCGTTAAATTCTAACGAATCTTGGATTTGCTTCTCCCATTGTGCGTCATTATGTTATACATTGGCTTTATGTGTTGTTAAAGCTCCATTGTTGAATGATTTAAGCGCAACATACCGTAACAATTTGCACTGCCCAACATTTATGGCAGGTGAGTACCATTTCTAAATATTTCAAATGTCATAAGTGCAAATTAGTTGAATGTTTTTATTCCCTAAAAAATTAAAATACTTCTTATATACTAAAAACAAAACACAAAATAATTAAATTATTCATAAAAAAATTGTTTTACGCTATGGTTTTCTGAAAAAGGGTATAATGAAATACATAAGTACTAAAGAAAAATTAATATGTAGCGTGACGACCATTTGCATTGAACAAACCCTTAAGTTATCTTCTCGTAGAATGAATTAGAATTTTTGTAATACTGGGAAGTCCATAATCTCATATATTCTGGAGAGCACTTTTGAGTAAATTTTTGCTTCTATACTAGCGCTCGCGTATAGAACAAGTGCTCTATCGAATTATGCTTTGGACTCCTAGAAGCATTCAGCCGCGCTTTTGAAACATGTAGAAGAGAAACCTTTACAATTAAGGAGGAATGCTTCTGCTCATTGTCATTGAACGAGGCAACAATTACCGCTTATATTTCATTTTACTGACGATTGCGCGAAATTATATTTTAATATTCTCAAAGAATCTATTTTATTCATTCTTGAATATGGTATCGAATTTATCTGATTTGCGTGTAAATATATATGTATGTATATACAATTCATTTTTTAGTATTTTTCTTGTTTAATTATTATATATTTATGTATAAGTTTTTATGACACAATTTAACCATATATGACCTTATTGGCTCCATTATATACATAAAATATAGTGCTATGTATATATTTTTATGAATTATGATTCTTAATATTATATAACTTGTTATTTATTTTTAGCTCTTGTTACTATTATGCATATATTATTATGGGTTATAGTCTGGATGGGATTGGCTTTTAAAAGAAAATGGAGTTTTAAATTTCCACCCTTGGAAGCATATGCAATAGTAGAAAAAGCGACGACGCAACCCTTACTCCTGCACAAAAGGCAAAGTATAGGAAATATAAATACCATCAGCGTAAATAATTCCGGTGATATTGGCAAAAGTAGCTCATCTGCAAATGAAAGCATCGAAGGCAAACTAAATCATGAAAATTCCAGGGATCAGCTCAATACTACATCTACTTCAGATTTAGTAAATGCGCCTACTGAAGATATCTATTGGCCTCGAATAACGCCCAGTTCTCCGAAATCAAAAGTTACTTTCAATGAAATGATGAGTACGTCTGACGATGACCATGTAATTGGTGAATTTGAACATAAGGATTGCAAGCGGTAAAAAATAGATTTTTAGTTCATTTTCAAGCTAATTTGTCAATAAGGTTTCAAAACATTAAATTTTAATAGATTTGAGTCGAACTCAATTACCAAAGTACTGCGCGAAAAGAAATTCGAATATAAACTCTGAAGCCGGATTGTCTTTGCATTCATTTGAGAATTATATACATCAATACATATCTGCCAATAGATTTCTTTGAACTTTGGTCAAAATGATATCGACATGGTAGTTATTGATGCCTCTATCCTTTTTAGATTACAAATCACATAGGAGTCAGACGAAACTTCGTGTTCCATTCTTGTTGTTTGCATATTTAATGTCTTCAGTTGAACTACTGGGCTGGTATACAAAAAACTATAATTGCTGTAAATTAATATTCACATTCGGCGGGGGAGAGGAGTAAGGATGCCTTCTAAAAGATCTCTGCACTACTTCTTTTGAATGTACAAGCACTTTTCCATAATAATGACAATTGAAAAAGAATACTCCAAAGTAGACTTCAAAATGGCCTGATATAACAAGGTCTTTTAAATTTTCCCGAGGGTAGATATCTATACAGTAGATATCCGATACAAAAACTAAAACTTGATTGCGAAAGTGAACCGCTTATAAGAAAGTGAATCAAACACACGATATTTTTTTTCTGTACTTTCCATAGAAAAAGTGTTCTCTGAAGGAAATCGTATATAATATACTGATATACATAAGTCTTTTTGCAAACGATAAAAATAGAAAAGAAATCGAATTTAATTTGGTATACATTTTATAGAAATACGTTTCTATTACATAAATATGTATGTGTGTACGTATGATAAATTGAATACACACTTACGAGAAAAAAATTTTCAAGAAGATATAAGAAGCTTAAGCTTCTTATATCCATACATACATAAGTTTATAAGAAAGTTATTTCACATAAACATTAATTGCTTCTAAATACAAGAAACAATTTGGTGGTATATTTGAAGATTCTTGTATCCGATATTTACTGTATATATATATATATATATGTATGTATAGACGGATTTTAAGAAAACATGAGACTTCAATCGCCCATAAATTAGATAAATACTAGCTATGTACATATATGCAAATTAACATGTATTTAAATACATACATATGGATGTACATATATATTAAGTGCACAAATATATGTATTTAGGTACGTGAAGTTCATGTGTAATGCAAAATATGACAACATATCCAAAGTACCAAACAACGAAAGCGAACATATTTTTGAGAACATGATACTTGTCGATCACAACTAGTTGTTGGTATTCTTCTTGATTACTGCTGTTAAATACTTGTTGAAATTTCTATGTACCCCCAACGATCGTACCATGTAATCGTCATGTATTTGGCTACATTCGTCTATGTACTTAATACGAACTACAAACTTCAGTTTTCTGCAAGTACGAACATGTTTAATTTATAAAAATGGAAATAATATATGTATGTACAAACTTCAGTTTTCCGCAAGTACGAACATGTTTAATTTATAAAAATGGAAATAATGTATGTATGTTTACGTATATGTACATACATAAGTATATATTTGCAACTTAAAAGCATTGTTTCTTGGCTTAATAAAATACATATTTAAATGGTGGTATAAATGGTATTTCATGTCCCTATTTTTAGTACATTTTGCTATCCACAATACAAATAAAGGCCCTAAATAGCCAATTCATAATAGACTAATAAGCAAAACATAAAATAAAGGTTAAATACCACAAATACTATGTTGTAGATACATATGTGTATGTCAAGGGTGTGTACAGGAAATATTTTGATAGTCAAAAAACACTTCTTGATATTTGGAATATAAGGTTCTTCTAATTCCCTCGATCTTATTGAATTTTTATTTTTTAATATTTTTTGAGCAAAAGTTCCACTTTATCTTTTTATATAAAAAATTTATAAATTTTTTGTATTATATTCCTTTCAATTTTTGTATATTTTTCTTCAATTATACTTAATGCTATACCTATTGGTATACTAGGAAATAAAGATGCAACATCAAAATAATGTAGTGTTTCATCATTATGTTTGGAGTTTTCAGTTATTCTTTTTAGAATATTTGTAAAATACTTACAAGGTTCATATGATGGAGAATTAACAAATGAACATATTAGTCTTAAGGGATATTGTTGTTTATGAATCTTTGGAACTTCATATAATAAAAAAGTTATAAGCTGTATATATAGAAAAAAAAAAATAAAAATAAGGTGGATCTTTTGCTCAAAAAATATTTGAAATATATGTACATAAGAATGTTTTAAAATTTTTAGAAATCCTCCCAATTCAACCCCGTTACGTTTTGGCAGAAATGAGAGAGAAATTGATGATGGGGATTACGCAACATTAAGGTCGGGCACAATTAACATAGTTGGCATAACCTCTGGCAGAAGCAACGAAACAGAAAATAGTGATAGAATCTATAAACTTCATAAACTATCTGGTGGAGTAAGTATCTTACATTTAAGAGAATATGGTGAATTGCCACCACCTCCATCAACTATGGCATCTTCGATGACCATAACCAACCATACAACAACTGTTACCGTAAACCCTCAAAATACGTATGAAAATTGGCCGGATGAATGTGCTGGCAAAATGTTTTCTGATGGCACTATATCTAAAGAGGGAGAGTTATTAGAGTCCGTTCGAGATGTTGCTGTAACCTATGCTTCTACATATGATTTAGATCCACCATTGCCACCACCTCCACCAAACTTAGTCACAACAACAAATAATAATAATGTTTCAATATTGAACAGCAAAAAGGTAACCGAATGTATCCAACTGTCTCCAGAATATGTAATCACTCCTATGGCAGCAGTAGAAGTTGCTGTTCATACAAACGAAGCACACGTAAGTACCGAATTAATGTAAAAATATAGTAAGATTACAAAGCAAATGTGATTCAACAGATCGCGCCAAACTTAACACCGCGGTGCTTACGTCGCGCAGACTCTGGAGTCCCACAAGAAGCTTTAACGCCTAGAAGTGACACAAATTCTTGTGGTACGGAAAGTACATCTCCTCCAGAAAGAGCATCGTCTGAATCATCTAGTGGTGTTCATTCGGCTGAGGAACGAGAAATTGAAGTGATAATAAGACCTCGTATCGCCAGTAAGCCTGTTTCCAAATTCCCTCCTGCCATACAAGAAGAACCGAATGGACGCTGCACGAATATGCGCATGTCAAGCTTTGCAAAGGGATGTAGTATAAATAGTGCCACATTGCCCATGCTTCGGTCTAATGCAGATGAAAAATTTGATTACTCTCTACACTGCAGCACAATGCCACCACCAGTGAATGGCCAAAGTTATACAGAACAGCAAACAAAATGTGCCTCGTATGCTATATCGGACCATTGCATATCAAATACTCAAATTATGGTAAATAATATGAGTTCTTTCAAAACACCATTATATGCCAATTCAGGAGTTGATATTTTAGATATTAACCAATCTAAAATAAAAACCAAAGTTGCTCAAACACGATCCGAAATTCCGGTCACACAACAAGTAACACATACTGTGTTATCAAATGGTATATGTTATTCTAACCCTAAAATTTTAAGACGCCATTCCTCTATCAAAGCTTCTAATTTACAATATAACCGTCAACCTCTTTCAAAAATAGCATTTGAAAATTCTTTAGTAAACTCAACTATACTTGAAGATCGAGATTCTGCAAATTATTCAATGGTTTCTGATCAAGAAATCCTGTATGCCCCATCCACATCATTGCATTAATATATAATCTAGTAATATTTGATTATTTGTAATATTTCGAAGCTATTTATACAATTATTACAATTATATATATATATATATATATATATATATATATATATATATATATATATATATATTATACAGATACATAGATGCAACGGCATATTTCTGAACTAAAGCAAAAAACTTAAAATTAATTATCCTATAATGGAATATAATATAATAAATATTCTACTTCATATGCTTGGTAATATAGACTCGTGAAACACGCAAATTTTTTTTCAAAACTAATATATATTCGTATGCACATATGAAAAAAATTGTCTGGATATCTATAACGAATTACGCGTTCTTTAAAATCGTCCTTGCAGTTCTGGATATACGTAGGTAATTAGTGTAAGCTTTTTGATTTGCGGTTCTATATTATGTTGCTATTCTTCAAATTTTACTTGTTTTGTACAGAATTATTCCTAGTTTGCTTCCGTGGTCAAGAATGAAAATTTTTGGTTTATTAGGGCTTTATATCGTACTTGTTCTTGCAAAGTTAGTCAACTACATAAATTTTTAATTTATATTCTTTGTAAGAGAACGATGTACCATCTACCTACTGCAAAATTGTACATCATTATGTCGTTTCATTCTGTGAAAGCAAAAAATTTTCAAATGGGGTTTTTTCAGGAACAAGTCTGATAAATATGTATGCATATAATTTTTAAAACGCGAAAGGGCGTAGAATCAAAAAACTAAAATCTGATTTTTTAATGGATATTGGTACACGTCTTCATAAATGATTATATTTCTATTTTAAAAAATAACGACTACTAGAAAAATTCAAAGGTTGAAACTACAAATGATTGTTTTTCTTAATTTAAAAAAGCAGTCCAACGTAAACAAGTTATTTCGAAATAATCTTACTGTTACAGAAACGAGTTACAGTCCCGTCGGAAGCTCAGTTTTTTTAATCATCTTAAAAGCTAACTACTTCTAAGACAGTGCCGACTGAAATTTCGTTAACATTTCAACTATTTTAGCATTGCAATGTCCTAGGAGGTAGAAAATTGCCTGACACTACATTACTTTGCAATTAACTTAAAGCTTACTGCACGTACAGATTTAATTTTCGAAAGTAATGGGAGAAAGTAAATTAATAGAATTGTTAAAATTCAAAACAAATGGAAAAATCCAAAATATCGACACAAAATATAAAATTAGTCCATAAAACTTAGCTTAAACTGTAATTATTTTTGTAATTATTCATTTGTAATTTTATTCATTGTCGCCATATGGTGAAATCACCCTACCAGCACCTGTGCAGCGATACTTTGCAAAGTATAATTAAAATAGATAAATAAAAATTATTTTTACATTTCATTTCGTAATTTTATTTTTTTAACCTAGTTGGTAGATCTGATATTATTAAAATCAGACAACGAGCAAAATTAGCCAACCGCGTCAACAAAGTGAAATTTTAATGGAAAAATGTTTTATGCAAACAAATTTATATTTTTACAAATTTAAATCTGATTTTAAGTGTCGCGTTGGCACACCGGCATGTGATATGAGAGAAAGATATGAGATATGAGATAAAAATTAGAACCCTGACAAGTGCTTTAAAAATACGTGAGCTACAATTTTACTTAAGAAAAGTATTATTGATAAACCGGTTAAGCCTTCTCTACATCTATATACATCCCAAAGTATAATCAATAAGGCCACTCTATATTGTGGAAATCTAGTAAGTTTAAAAAGTGTAGAATTACTAAAATGATCTAGTTAGTATTTGGTCCCACTACATGGATATGTCTCACTACATAATGTATACTTCCGAAGTCGCTAGTTTATTTTCAATGACATTCACATTTTAATAATGTATAAATAGTTACTAGCACGCGCTACAAAATCAGCAATTAATTTCTATAGCTTCGCTACTGAAATTTCCTGCTGGGTATTTAAATAAATATCGTTGGGCTCATGTAAAGCTTTTTTGCAGATAAGAAGCGGTACTAAAAAAAAAATTACCAGCGATATAGGTACCGACATACATATTGATTTGAGTTTAAGTTAAAATTAACAAATCTCAAGCAGAGTTACAGGCATTTCACATATTCCGAACGAAATACATAGTTTTGTTTCCGTATTTGCGATTCCGATCGAGTTTGTTTCAGGTTAATCAGATTTCGAACGATTTAATTTATTTTTAAAAATGTTTTCATAAACATGGCTGGTGTTTAAAAGCAGAAAAAAAAAAGAAAAATTCCTTAATACAAATTTTTTAAATCAAACAAAATAAAATTGATATTAAAAAATGCAAGAACTAAATGCATTTTTGTTCACAATAAAGATGGTTTGCTTAAAAAAATAATGTCAAAATACTTTGGTTAAAATATATAATGTTTTTTTTTGTTTCTCTTAATAATTTTAAGAATTTAAAATGTTTACATATAAATATTAACAAATTGCTAAAGTAATCAAACATACTGCTTAATTTTTCATTTGAACTTAGCTTTATTAATACTTTTTTTAATCATTAAAAATAATAATTCCAGTATGAACATTTTTCGTGTAAATTAAAACCACTTACGATCGGAATTACGTTCTGTGATATGGTTGATATCACCTTCACGTCCGAACCGGTTCGTAACTGATTTTTTATATTTGGTGGAGATTTTTTCGAGAAACGCATTATTATGTAGTTAGGGTAACTTTGCTTTCTGGTTTTATTATTTAACCTGTTTTTCTTCTATTTTTCCATTCTTATTCTTTTGTCGGCTTTTACTGTATTTTTTACATTGTCAGTGAGTAACAAAGAGCAAAACTTTCATAAATTTTAAATATATGTTCAATTTAAAAGTTCTCATTAACTTCGTACTTATTGTACAGTATTGTATGTTTGTTGTTGGTTATTTTCATAAGCCTGGGAGCTTAGTTCGATTCGAAAAGAAAACGTTTCGAATTTGTATGTTATAAACATTCAAATTAGAAAGCGATATTTTTCGAATCGAGTTGCACAATAACACCAGAGGTATGGATAAATATATAATTAAGGCTTAAGGATAAATACATATATATTTAGTTTATTTCTATTTCAAATTATTTTAATCAAAATTTATCGCGACAAACTTATTAACCGGTTTAGTGTGCTTGAAATGTTGTTATTAAGTGTGTGACGTTGCTAATATTGCATGTAATGTGCCAGTTATAAACCGACCGCTGGAAGAGTAAGACATTGTTAAAAGTTAAAAAGCCAAATCAGAACCTTATATTAAGTACAGTTGAGAAGCCAAAGATAAATAACCTAAAACCCTCTTTTAGGAGATAGGGAATCAGATTCATAGAGCCAAGTGAACAAAACAAGAAACAAAAAGAACTTTCAAAACACGAAATCTTTTCGATCAATAAAAATGTTGTTAAGCAGATACCAATAGTCATGAGTTTTGAGACAGCTCATACAAAGCAATTATATTCCAAAATACTACTTTTCTATTTCGATTCCAGAATAAACTCATATAGCTGACGAACAACATCAATTTCTATCGTATACAAATAAAACTATTGTACTAAACTTTTACTAGGAATGCCTTATATTTTATACATTGTTTAATTACTATAAGTTACTTGCAGACATACATATGTACATAAGTATATAATTTTTTTATTTTCATAAATAGTTTATTGATATGCATATCTTTATACATCCGAAAACCATAACTCATATAACATATGTAGGTAACTATTATAACTAACCTTAAATATATACTTGGATTATTTTATTATAAACTGATTTATAAAAGATAAATAAAAAATACCACCGCTTTATGTAATATTCTTAAAAATATACGGTTGATTAAAAAAATTTTAATCACATACATATATTTATACACACTTATTTACTTGCGTAAATGTAAGTAATTTACTTGTAAATACAAAACAAGAAAAATATGTGAGAAAAAAATTTATTAATGTTTTTTACCTCCCGCTACGAAATATTTCAAACATATGTATGTATATATAAAAAAAGCTACGTTAGTGGGAACTGAGCGATTCTTTTCGACATTTTGGTTGAAAATTTTGTCCTGTTAACTAACAACAATATCAACGCCATGGCGGAAACCTTAGAAAAATAAATGTGCCTGAAGGAATACTTTCAAATCGATAGAGGAAGCATTTAGTAATTTACGTACTAATAAAAATGTCAGCCATAGACTTTACTCCCGCCAATAACTGTTTTTAGCACGCTTTTTATTGAGGCTGCACCCATTTTTCGTCGATTTACCAACACATTGCAGAGAAAACTAATTTTTTGGTTGAGCTGCTCGTATGTGGAATAAACTCCTCCGCAGAGGTCATTTCTGTAAAATTTACCACAGGAAAATTGAGATTGAATGTCTACTATTCCCTCCTCTTAACCAATTTTCTAGTTTCAGCACAATACATCGCATGAGTGCAGAGATCGTGCAATCAAAACAGAGTTTAAAACATTGCCTTTCAATCTCATAAAAGATAAAAATACACTGCGAACAAAACCTAAGGAATTTTTTTGAAAAAAATTAGCAAAGTAACAAATTTTGCATTTTAAAAGCAAACATTGACCTCCAACGTACGAGTCAAAGAATAAACAACATATTTATATTTAGAATTAATTACAAAAAGTGTTTGTAAAGAACATCTATTTATCGGTATTAATTACACCAAATCTTCAATAGACTTGTTTCCTTTTTAAATCAAACAAGTAGTACATCGCTATCTAAGAAGTTTTCTTTATTTGAAAATATTTCATACATTTAATTTTAAAATGTAATCAAGCAAAAACCCAAAAAGAAAACTACCAAATTATAATATATCATGGGAAGAGCACCTATTGTTCAAGGATTGGATCAAGAGAAGTGATAATGGTTATGCTTTTTGAAAGCTTTGTAAGTCTGAAATATGTTTTATAATTTTTCGGATAAATTTTTTTGGAGTAACAGTTTTTTCTTCTAAAAATCAGTTTTTTTCTCCAATTGTAAGTTTTTTTTCAAAAAGAATATGGCAACACTTGTGAGAAAGCTCTTTATTGAATCGAGCTTTCTACAAATCTAAAACAGAAGTAAGCAATTTCAAATAATCTATTAAATAAGGCTATTGATTTTAGCTTACAACTTATCTTTTAAATCGAATGTATTGTAGGAGTCTTGCAGCTGCAGAGTATTTCTATATGCTGCAAAGAAAATAAAATAGATTAATATGGAACAAGTTTGTTTATTGCAGTTGTAGAAAATGTCAATGCATAATATGCTTTTTCTTTATAGATCTCAATTATTTTTCTTTTAAGAGTTCGTGCATAAGCCAAGTGGTTTTAAATTAGTAAACTTTCAATAACGACATGGAGGTATGTTGACTGAATTTTTGTTTTCAAAAATTAATGCTAAATATCAACATCTGGTTCCAACTTGCCGTACATTACGCTTAACAATCCATATATTGCAAAATCATTGTGATGAGAGTTTTATTTCCAAGTAGCATGTTATATATGGAATATTTTTCTCTATATCTTTTCAAATCTTCGTGTTTTTTTTGGTGCTTTTGTAATCTAGTATAATTTCGAAAGTAACATAAAAATAGTCGAAGCGGAAAATGAAATGTGGATGTGTTGGTTTTATATAAAGTATGACATATTGTCTACCTATCAGCTGGCCTGATGTCTAAATCTTTCAACTTGTTCTGTTTTGAAATCACCGACTTTTTTCCTCCAAATTTGAAGTCTTTTCCTAATTAAGATATGGCAATCCTAACACATAATTTTGTAGTAGAATAAATGCGATTGGTAATACCAGCTGTGTACACTATACCGAATAGGAAACTAAAACGAAGAGGAAAACAGGAAAACTTATATGTGGTGAAATAATTACTGTTATTCTGTAGAAATAAAAACTTTCTAATTGTATCCGATTTGTATGTTAGATAATACAAATATTTAAATTAAAAGATATGATGAGTATCATTGAAAATTGTTCAATTTTACAAAAAGCTAACAGGAGAATTTCTAGAAATAAGGGTAAAAATCGATTTAATTAGTGGAAAATTCAATACTTTGATTTTAACATATATAAGAATTTCAGATTAATTTTCTCTGAGAGAAATGCAAAATAAATATTAGAAAAGCTGTTAATTTACACTGTGTATTAAAATGCCAGAAAATTTCGAATTATATCAATTTGTTGACGGTTTTCGTAATAATGAAGCTTCTAAACGTTGGATGACTCGCATGAAATCTAAATTTAATTGTCCATATTTGGGTATCATATTGGCCACATTATCATCATTATTCTTTTCACTATGTTCTGTGATAGTAAAAGGATTAGTTGATGTTAATCCTATGGAATTGGCATCTTTTAGGTAAGAATAGTTTCTTTTTTAAACAATAATATATATACATTTAGAACGTAAACTTATTTTTCAGATTTATTGGAGTCTTATTGCCAGCAATTCCTATAGTAGTATATAAGAAGCAACCCGTATTCCCAAAAGGCAAAAGAGTTATACTATTACTTCGATGTTTTATGGGCACCACAGGGTTAATGTTAAGTTTCTATGCGTTTCGTCACATGCCTTTAGCTGATGCTAGTGTCATAATATTTTCCACACCAGTATTTGTAGCAATTTTTGCTAGAGTTTTCCTTAAAGAACAATGCAGTGTTTTTAATGTTGTGACAATTGTTTTGACTTTAATAGGCGTAATATTAATCACTCGGCCACCTTTTGTATTCGGTGATGATGCACCTTCTCTCGAAGAGGAGAGGTATGAAGGAAAGAACTATGATATTTGGGGTCCTGTTGCAGCCATTTCTTCTACATTATTTGGTGCCAATGTTTATATACTATTAAGAGCTTTAAAGGGTTTACATTTTTCTATTATTATGACTAACTTTGGGGCTTTTGCTTTAATCTATACATTAGCTGTATGTGGCTCAATCGGAGCTATTTGTTGGCCAGCTTGTGGCCGTGACAGGTGGTTGGTAATAATTTTGGGAATTTTTAGTTTTCTTGGCCAAATTCTACTAACACTTTCCTTGCAAATAGAACAAGCAGGACCTGTAGCCATAGCCCGCTGCGCTGATATTGTGTTTGCTTTTATATGGCAAATTATATTCTTTGGTGAGACTCCCACTTTTTATTCCTTGATAGGAGCATTACTAGTAGTAAGTTCAGTTATTTTAGCAGGCCTTAAAAAATGGGCCCTATCTCTACCACGCGATTCTATAGTTCGAAAACGAATGCGTTATTTAATTTTCGAGTAAAAAGATTAATAGGTTGGAATAAATTTAATACTGCCCGATTTTCTCTGAGTGCATTGTGGTTTCTTTTTTTCTAATGTATGCAATGCAGTGTATGTATTATAATCTCATTAACACTGCAACAGAAAATAGATTTAACTTCATATATTCCTCTTAATATAAATAAAACTAAATTAAAACTATATTTACTAAAATAAATAATATGAATTTTAAGGACATGTTGTAAGTTGCTCAAATCATAACAATTTTCATTGTTTTGTATTAATAGTAATAATTTTAATTATTGAAATAAAGATAATCTGCATTCATACGCAGAAGATGAACGTAATATATATGTTCATCAACAATTTAATAGCGTA
>OY776277.1:117855437-117860437 GCA_963675445.1 Linnaemya vulpina | reverse complement strand
AAACTATGGAAAAACCACATGAAGAACTCAGATAACATTTGGTGAATTTATATATAGAGTGGTATTGTTTAGAGATCAAATAGTCATAGTCATATTATACATATATGTATGATGGCTACAAAACATACTTAATTCTGCTAAATTGCAAACAATGCTCACATATTTTCATAAAATGAGGGCTTGTTGTACAAAAATGCTTTAGACATCAATATAGCCAAGGAGTGCTGGAGAAAAACGACATTTCTATCGTAGCGATGCCGCCACGAGAGCCTGTTTGTTCGGCGCTGAATCGTGCAAAGATATTACATATCGGACATATATATGAACCAAAAAGTCAGTGATGATGTTATATAATGCAATATGTAACAATAATTGGTTGGCCGCAACAGCAGCATGGTTCATATAAAGCGAATAAGTTCACCTTGTGCTATTGTAGTTTTGGTACTTGTTTGTTTGATTAAGTACGTTGACGTCATAAAAAAATGTCAACCTAACTTAATACAAACCCATCACTGGTAAATCCAACACACAATTACTTAAATTATAACAAATATTTAATGTTCTGTGTTTAATATTATTACTTTTAACAATGAGTGATATCTTATGTAGAATATGTGGTAAGGTCGTTGAAGAAAAAAGTTCTATTAATATCTTTGGATACCAAAACAAGGAAATACTGCTTAAAATAAAACATCTGACTGGAATCCGGGTAAGTGGTTGGGTGCAAATTGGATATTTGTTTATAAAACCTGTATGTGGTACATGCTTATATATGTTATTTAGATATATATCTATATATATATATATATATATATATATATATATATATATATATGTATATACATTTATATATGTATATATATATATATATATATATATATATATATATATATATGTATATACATTTATATATATATATATATATATATATATATATATATATATAGATATGTATATATGTATATACTTACATATAAATATATATATGTATATAAATATATATATATATATATATATATATATATATATATATATATGTATATACATATAAATATATATATATATATATATATATATATATATATATAATTATTATTATTATTTGTTATTTAATCTTATGAATAAACCCACCTTGAACAGCCCAGATACCCCATTTACATAGAAAAAAACAAAATAAGAGCTTTCTCCCGAACTCGCCTAGCCCATACAATCTTCTCACACGAGTGGCTTCTAAATAAATTATCCCAAGCTCCAACTTGTAACCACTGCAACAGCAATCTCACTATCAAGCACGTTCTTACGGAATGCCCATTATTCTCCAGCCAAAGACGAAATTTTTTGGGGAATACCCCTCCGCTACTCATTAACACAACATTAACAATATCTACAAATTTATTAAACATACTAAACTGAAAATTTAATATCCAATACCACACTGTAACTGCACCACATTTTATACATACACTTATTTTTTACATATATCCAACCAGATCTGATGGTCTACGTAACTAGTGCTCTCTAATTGAAATTTAAGAAAATATAATATACATATATATGTATATATATATATATATATATATATATATATATATACATATATATATATATATATATATATATATATATATATATACATATATATATATATATATATATATATATATATATACATATATATATATATATATATATATATATATATATATATATATATACATATATATGTATATTATATTTTCTTCTCGTAGAACTCTACGAAACTTGCTTAAGTATTTCTCGACTTCGTTCTTTAATATTTGAGAGCTTAAATCGGGTTTTTCTTTAACTTTGCGAACAATCCCCCTGTTATCTGCATCATTAAAATTTTATTTGGCGCAGATCAACCCTTATCTTTTTTCATATTTTTATGGAGAAACCATTTTATAACGTGCTGAACAGTTGACGGACTAATAGCAAAAGTTTCTTCAAGTTTTCGTTGGCTCTTATCCTCTTTAAAATTACGAATAACGACTTCCCTTTTTTTTTAAATGAGGTCCGTTTTGACATTTTTAAAACAATTATGTTTTTTAACTTTTCTTTTTGTTTGGTTGTCTTCAAAAAAATCTCCTTCCATCTGACCCGCTCAGATTTTTTTTAGTAAATACATTCCAGTTGTCTTTATGAAGGTTCTGAATACTGACGAAAGTAAACTTAATCTGTGTGGGTCAGAAGGAAGGAGATTTGTTTGGAGAAAACCAAACACTGAGTTTGAGTTACGAAATACTAAAGTTACAGTTAAACAACAAGGGGGAGTTTCTGTCATGGTTTTGTGCTGTACGTCAAGCGCTGGAGAAGGTAATTTAGAATTTATTGATGGAAAAATTGGAGAACTTGTTTACCTAAAAATTTTAAAGAATCATGTCAAACAACGCGATCAAGATAATGATCCAAAGCATACCGCAGAAGTTTGCAAGTTATGGCTCGTTCATCACTGCCCTAAACGTTTGAAACCACTCCCACAATCGGCGGACCTGAATGTCATTGAACATTTGTGGGATGAATTAGCGCAAACGGTTTACAAAAACGCGTTTAACAATATTAGACGATTAAAAATAGATTTCAAGACAGAGTGGGACAAAATACCTCGAGAAGTGGGTGCAAACTTAGTTAAATCTATTTAAAAAAAAAGTTATTTAAAAGCTATTAAACCTAAAGGCAATGCTACAAAATACTGAAAAATTATTCTTTATAAACTTATTTTTTTATTATTGCTCCCTTTTATTATGTTACTAAAAAATTTGTCCGATTTTCCGTTTGAGTTGAAAATACTGAATTAATTTATTTAATCACTTACATTTCTTGGAAATGTTAAAATTTGCTTTTGTTTTTTTCTTATCGATAACTTTGAAATTAACCTTTTTAATAGAAATATATTTTATATTAAAAAAAATAAATTTCATTTTTGTTATAACGCTTCTTAAAATAAATGTTTTAGGCATGTCCGATTTTCCGTTTGAGTCACTGTATATATGTATATATGTATATACTGTATATATATGTATATATATATATATATATATATATATATATATATATATATATATATTATATATATATATATATATATATATATATATATATATATATTTCTTGGAAATGTTAAAATTTGTTTTTGTTTTTTTCTTATCGATAACTTTGAAATTAACCTTTTTAATAGAAATATATTTTATATTAAAAAAAATAAATTTCATTTTTGTTATAACGCTTCTTAAAATAAATGTTTTAGGCATGTCCGATTTTCCGTTTGAGTCACTGTATATATGTATATATGTATATACTGTATATATATGTATATATATATATATATATATATATATATATGTATATACATGTATATATATATATATATATATATATATATATATATATATATGTATATACATGTATATATATATATATATATATATATATATATATATATATACATATATATATATATATATATATATATATATATGTATATACATATATTTTTACTTCCATAAAAATTTATGGCGTAGTACATAATTACATATGTACATATAAGTACTTATGTTATGTGTTTTTATGGTGTCTAATGCGATATACATGCATATGCATATACATATGTATGTATGTATATAAATACATCAATTGCTTTTTGAAAATCGTATTACTTCTCGAACTTCATCCCATTCATTATTATCACAATAAAAGTACAGTCATCTCTGCTCGAATTTTTTATGTTTACAATAAGTAGGTTTTTGATATTTTCTAAAGAAATAACTATAGCCCAATACTAAAATATTATACCCTTTTGCAAGTGATCGCGTGGAATTTCCCACTACCTGTATTTCTTAGAAGTGATTGGCGGTGACAACTGATGGTTTTTTTTATATATTGAACAAGGATATGCAGCGAAATAAAATAACTGATAGATTTTCCTAATATTGCAAATTTTAATTTTTTATCTCCCGAAAAAAAAATTTTTTGTGTTAATATGGTATTGTTGAACTAGTGTAATATGTGTCGTAGGGCAGCACCAGTTTTATTTGATCAGATCTAAAAACAAAGTGTATACGAAGAACGCCTCATTATTTTTCAAATTTTTGGTAATGCTGTTCTATTTTGAAAAGTTTTTCTTCCCAATTGTTTAGTTCAAAATAAGTCTTCATTCGTTTAGTTTAGTCTTCTATTTTTATATCTTTTCCACCAAAGCTTTAATTATATTGCTTATATTTGCGAAGATTTTGTAAGGGCTGAATTCTCTTAAAGATGTTTTCTAAAAGTAAACAAGTATGCCAATAATCAATTGAAAAACTCACAGTCAACGTACGAAATTGAAAATGCTTATTTTGCACGCTTAATTTTTTATTTATTAACTGACAATTTTCTTTCAATTAAGTTATATACATAATATTTTACCATTTTACAATTCAATTCTTTTACACTCTTTATATAGAACCGTACTTTATTTTCAACACATATTCTAGATCTACATCAGACAAAAAGCTAATTGATAGAAAACAACATAATATACCTGCGCAATGCGCAATCTTGTTTAGTTGATTCATGCCATTCCAATTCTTATTGTTGCTCTTAATACTAGTGAAATGTCCAAACTAAGAATGTCAGATAATAAACATTTTAATACATGAAGTAGCACACTTACCGTGAGCCACTGCATACTGTATGTACATATGTATGTACATATCTAAGCAATTATTTGGAAATGAATGTTAATTATTAATAAAATGTATTATATATTGTCTGCTTGTAATATTTTCTAGCTGAAAAACAGTTTATCTCTGCCCAAACTTATGTGTCGCATTTGTAAAAAAGATTTAGAAGATGCGCATAGATTTAGAGAAGATTTTCTTAAAGTTCAGGCGTCGTTTAAACTTAAGGGCTTAAATGGAAATAAAAAACAAACTAAAAATGACTTAATTAAGGCTACCGAATTTGTACAATTGTTTGTGATTAAAGAAGAAAGTGATTTAACA
>OY776277.1:117820437-117850437 GCA_963675445.1 Linnaemya vulpina | reverse complement strand
GTCCAGTTTATTTTGTTTAAAGTTTAGCATATAGAACTATGCACATGCTTAAATTTTAATTTTTCAAGTTCTTCTGAACTATTTTTACAGTTGTTATTATGTAATTTCTTTTAAATAAATGATTGTTGTAGAAGAATATATTTCTCTAAAAGTCTCAGTTTCCCAGACTTCGCTATGTTGGGCCCGCTTAGAAGAGTATGCTTTTGCATTACTGCGTTGTATAGTTTTATATGGACTTAATTAAATATATGTATAAGTCGTTAAAATAAATGTTATTTTATTTATAAAATTTACTACTTGACATTATGCTTTTATTATAAATGAAATTTATATGTTTGGTGACTACCGCCGTCTATATAATTCTTAAAAAGCGTATTTTTACTTTGTTTTAATCATAATCTTATATTTTAGTTTAATGTGACGTACGAATAATATTATTAACAATATTAAGTATACGCATGGAAGCGTAATACAAAAAGAGAGTTACTGCCTATTTGCCGATGTCGGAAGCAGTCGTTCGTTCGAATAAATAACACTTGAAACAAAAACAAGTTTTAAAAATTTGTTTTTGTTTTAAATATTATTTATTCGAACGAACAATAGCTTTCGACATCGGCGAACAAGCAGTTAAATACAAACATACATATAAGTGAAGCTAATAAAAAGCGCGTAAACAGAACATCATAATTCTGTTAGCGTGCATGAAAATTAATAGAAAGGTCTAAAAATCACATGGCAAATTGAAATGCTTTTTTATTATTTTGCAGAAACGTCAACATTATTTATAAATTAATTAACAAATGATATGTTTAATGTTTTTTTTTTTTGGTTTGTTAGTTTGTACAACATTTTATTTTAGGAAAATATATAATATCATGGTAGCCTTACTATTTAAGCTTCTTAATGTTTACACTACGTAAAATTTAAAAATTTTTTGCTGGCCCACAATATCAATCGATATCGTTCTTTCGACAAAATACATTTAAAAAATAAAAAAATTTGTTTTTGTTTTCAGTATGCATTTGTCGACAGAACGATGTCGAGCGACATCGCCAAGCTGTTTATTTCGATAGTTTACTTTTGAAAACAGAGAGAAAAATAATATTGACAATCTTGCGTATTTATTACAAAAAAAAAAAAAAAAAAAAAAAAATACGTGTTATTTCTTTGTTGCAAAACTTGTGTTGGCTGATAAATTGATTAATTTATATATTCTTGGAATAGGAAAAATTCCGATTTTCTCGTAACACGTGAAAAATTGAGGGATATATCGAAATACTTTACTGTGATGTCCTGTTGGTGATTAAAAAAAATTTAAATAAATCTGAAGATTCTTATGGGATAGTTAAATTATAACCTTGGGGAAATATAATATTGTTCAATTTGAAAAAAAGTTTTCCCATATATGTAACATTGTGAAAAAAAAAATTGTAACAAAGTAATCCGCCACATCTACATACTCCTATAGTAACAAGATTATATATTTAATTTGTGATGAATATTATTAATTTTGTTTTAATGACCTGCGTTCCACATTATGTTGAGCCTTGGTTCTTGTAGCGTACCGGTTGCCAACCGTCTTTTTGAATTGGATCCTATACTCTTTTTAAAGCATTCGGGGAAGTCCTACATCATTCTCAGCAAGTTTTTCTTGTATATGAAGTTTTGGTTAGAGATGCAACTAATACTGATGTCTTTGCACATATAATTTTCAATGCTTTCTTTGAATAACGAGTATATTTATTGACGATTTTTAAAATTGACTTTGATGATATAACTTTATTTGATCAATATCGTTCCTTGAAATATTATGTAAAAAATTTAGCTTAATTATTAATATTTGTCAGCAACTGAAGAAACATGCCGAATTTAGTGTTTGTTACCAGCGCATAGTGCCAACGTAGACCCTGTACTTTCTTTGATCAAGAAATAATTTCGACATCAATAATTCTATATCTCTTGATTTATCTCACAAGAACCCCGGACCCGTGATTTGCTATCCTCGAAAAATTCAGGGAGATATCGGATAAGTCGCTCTGAATTCCAATATTTTGGAGTAATTTTGCGGGTAACGTATTGAAACGAATTAGTAAAGTGTATTATTACTATATTCCTTTCGCTGTACATTTTCTATTAGATATGTACGTATTTAGTACAACGACTTTCGGAGGCTTTAAAGCATGATGTGTATGCTCTTAGACATTTTCTTTCAAAAATTCGTATATTTATCATGTCAGAAGGCTATAAAAGGCCCATTGCAGTGCCTAGAGGACTTACAAATGAAGTACTGCTTCCTGAGAACTACCCACAACTCACAAAGCCTGTCATTGCAGCAAGTGGTGTAATCCTGAAAAAACCAGATCCTAGATGTCTAAGCCTACGTTTTACGATTTTATTTTGGAAATTTTCCAACTAGAGCATATGTTGTAATTACATATGTATGTATAATACGAATTGATTCGCACTAGAAAATTTATGTTCATATTCTAATCTCTTGCATATTGTTCTACGTTGCTCTAAAGCATTTGAAGATTTTTGTTGATTTCATTTATTTTATCGTCAGCAAGGAATATATTGATAACATCCGCAAATACAATAATGTTATCTACCTGTACCAACAAATTCAACAAGTACAAGTTAAATAATAGCAGAATTTACACACTCCTGTCGTGAACTTGGCTGGATTTTCCAGATTTTTTTTGCTTGTCAAATTTGTAGCTAAAATTATAAATTAATATAATAAGACAATCGAATTTGTTCAGAAAAGCGAAAATTTTTTGAGGCACAATTAAAAAAAAACCGAATACCATTGTAAAGGTCTATTAAGACGAAGAGAATTGGCAAAAATATAAATGTAAAAAGAGCTGAAAAATCTATAACACCTTACCGAATAATTGATTATTTTTAGTTATAAATTATTCAGTAATAACATGAAGGTATAAAAACAAATCAAACTAGACTTGATTTATTGTTTATTTATTCATGATTAGTATTCTCAAATATAAAGTTTGTATAGTTAAATAATATTTGGATATTAAAAGAAAATATTCAATTATAATTCTATATTATAATATAATAATATTCCTACGTATATGTTAATAACAATAGATAAGTGCATTTTAATGAAAATTATTTACAGAAAGGAATAACACCTATTTTTCGGTGATTTTTTTAATATCCATATATAATATTTATCCATATTTTCAAGCCGCAATGTGAAACATCGGAATCTGGCTTCCCTAGTGTTCATTTATATTATGTACGAGTATATGTATTTTTTTCAACTATGAATTCTTTTCTTTGACGACGTTAATTAAATACATAGTTAATATTATTCCTACTGACTAGTACTACCTTTTAAAAAAATAGAATTAAAACAAAAAACGTAGCATCCTCAAAATCAGCACTGATCCGTTCTGCTAGTTTGATGATAATAAAAAATATTCAAAATATTTCACTCTTAATAAAAATGAAACTTGAACAAATTAAAAAAATAATTTGATTCTTAGAGGGTGTTAAATAATTTTCCACGTAGTAGTTTAATATAAAAAACATTACCTAATAAAATATATTCATAATATAACAAAGTGAGAGTACGTGCGTTTTTGAAAATGGTGAATTAAATTCATTTGCTTGGACACAAATAACAAAAAGCTTGGATATCATCAACCGATGGCTCTGGAGAAAGTAAAGAAAAAATGGAATTTTAATCAGCAGAGTTGGAAATTTCGTACAAATCAAAAGTAAGTTAAGTGAATATAAAAACTTCTCATATTCAATTTTCCTTAGTAATAACAGAAAAATACTTTTAGTTGCGAAAATGGTACGCAAGTTTTAAATTTCGAAGCTGTTGTTGGTTTTAAGGTTTTTGTGGATCTGCATTTTGAAATCTTACTTTTTAAATCAAAAAGTTGTGTAATTTTAATGTCCAATAAATCAGTAAATATATAAGCATAATTTCAGATATAAAAAATTAAAATGTGTTTAAATACATTTTTAGTTTTTCAGTCTTACGTAGCACTTTGAACTGTTTAAATAATATTGCAGAAATTTCGGCGTTACTCATGTCATCTTTATCTAAACTCATTTCCTTATTTATTGGCAAAACTTTTTAGCTAAACTGTATCAATATCACAATGACGTTTTGTTAAAGATAATAAATGTCAAATTCATATACTGACTTTGCTAATTTTAAATCATGGTTAAACGTACAATATGAGTTATTGAAATCGTGTTAAAAGTGGCAACGATATTTTGTGTTTGAATATATTGTAAAAATAAAAAAAAAACTTTAAATATTCCACTGCTTTACTGGGCTTAACAATATGCTAATAAAATAAGAGCAAATCAATATACTAAATATAATAATAGAATTATGGCAAAAGGAAAATAAAATTTTCTCATTGTACCATATCGTCACCTAAAATGCAAAATTAAATATTCAAGTCTAGATTAAAATCAAATAGTTTTATTTTAATCTAGACTTAAAAATTTTCTTTCAATATTCCAAGTACCCAGTTACCATGTTATCATGTTTTTTGCTCCTCCTGTAAACTTTTGAAAAAATTATGATTTGTATGAATGTTATTTTGTATATTAGATGGCGATACTTATTAAGTAGAATAAAATTTATTTATGCTATTACTATGTATGATTCTTTTTAAACAAATAAGAGTTTTGTTTTTCTCTTATTTATACATTTTAGTATAATAAAAATATAATTATAAAGCTAATATGCCATGAAATGTTCTACTTACGGATTAAATACATATTTATGTGGATCACGTCGCAAAACTCAAAGTATTCCTCTACTGCGGTTATGAAAAATCAAAAAAAAGTATTTCAAAAGTGTTAAATGAAAAAAAAAAAAAATTAATGCTTAAATGCATAATGAATCTAAAATATACAACAGTTAATTAATAACAACGCAACTGCAAAATGAAATAAATATGGCACAGAAGTGAAAACTCAACAACCGGAATTTAAGTAAATACTCCATGACTACGGCAGAAAAAAACGGCTTTTGCGTTTTAAAGGAAATCGAACTTTTAGTGTTTTGCAAAATCACCCAACCATAAACTCAAACTTATAATTTCCGCTTCCCAAACGGGCGAAATAGTTGAGAGCTGTAAAGTATTTAATATGTGTTCTTAATAAATTTGAAAGACGAATATTGAGATTCCTTTAAAACGATTGTATTCGTTAATGTTTTACAAGAAAGAAAATTGGATTTTTTTCAACAGCTAACAACTTTAATGAGACTTAGCTTTGGGAGGCTTATGTAATTTAAGAACTGCAATGGGAATAGTTGAAAGTGGAGTAAGAACAAAACTAAAAACAAAATCTGAGCATGTACTCTAGATTAAATGACTGACAAATTGTCGTTTGATAAATTTGTTGTTGCCAAAATAAAATGAAAATTACGTTGAAAAATCCACATAACAAAAATATTGACTTGAAGCAAAAGTTTAAATAGTAGTACATCGCAAATGAAAACGGGCACCAGCTCTAACAGATTACACCATCAGAAATTGCAAACATTATTTGTGTTACGACCTGAACGAGAATTCATCGCCAAAATTGGGTTTCAATTTTTTAATAATCCTTTGGATAATCCATCGGGTGCAACTGCGAATCCAACGAATTCCATATATCTTGCAACAACTTCAGCATCATTTTACTCGTCCATTGAAACGTTTTCGTCATCCGCAACCGTAATATTGGCCAACAATCAAGCAAATAACTATTGGGCTTTGTTAGCATTAATACTAGTCGTTGGAACGGCAGCTGGCAACATATTAGTGTGCCTAGCCATTGCTTGGGAGAGACGTTTGCAAAATGTGACTAATTATTTTTTGATGTCTTTGGCAATAACAGATTTAATGGTTGCAGTTCTTGTCATGCCACTTGGTATATTGACTTTGGTCAAAGGTAAGTAGTTTTAGTTAATTCTTAAAAACGATGCTCATTAGTGTACATACCAACATAACGATCCATTTTTTCCCCAATTATCTTTACATTTATTTCTTAAGAAGTCACTACATTATTGAAGTTAAAATTTTATACATATGCAGATCGATGCAGATATGGAAGAAATCACTTACTATATCTGACCATCTAATGTTAATAAAAAGTACTAAATCTTATAGATAAAGGTACAGCCACATTTAGGCAAGTATTTGCGTAACCACTAAATAGTAATGAAAAAAACTCTGATAATCGTTCGTAAATGTGAACAGTTATATATGAAATTGTTTTACTTTAAGAAACACGTATTTGATTCAAAATATTTTTCTTTAGTTAGAGGATATGCTCTTTAGAACAAGGATATGACAAGTCTGAGTGAGAGTACCTTAAGACTAAACTAAAAACTGATATTTAAATTAGAGGAACGATTTCCTCAAGTTCCAAAATCGTTAGGGCATTGCGATTTCACGTTCTTTATCACCTTAATGGAAAGACACACACATGCTTACATATCGGGTCACAATAAATTATGCAATAATGAATATACTTTTATTACCTTATATTAATACATACATTTATGTATGTGAATCCCTCTTCAGCTAGATTTTGATAAAGAATTGTTAAGGCTTCATTACTGGTAGGTACGTAAATGTAAATGTCGTGTATCAGCTGTTTCGTTTCCTTTACGTACGTATCAATGGCATCGTTGCTATATTTTCTAACTAAGTTTTTGATGTTTCTTTTTACATACTTTTATAAATTTTAGTTACTACTTACATATGTATGTAAAATTTTATTAAAATTAAATAGTCATATTAATTGCATGATTTAACTTTGAAACATATTAATCAATAGTAATCTTCTTTTATATATATATATATATATATATATATATATATATATATATATATATATATATATATATATACATATATATATATGATTTTTTGCAGCTTTGTGTTTTGAAGAAATTTTGTATACATTTTTGGGTGCCACTAAATGTTTGTTTACCTTTCACCGATGTTCGTTTACTATTTTATTCTTTGTTACTGCAATAAGTATTATGCATAACCACAAACACGTTTTTCTTAATGCTGTATCAGCTGTGTTTGACTAAGTTGAAAAATTGTAAACGAAAAAGAAGCCTGTTGCTTATTTTTATGTTGTTGTAATAGTGCAAATCGAATGTAAAATGCCTGAATCTTTCAAAACAAAGGTAATACACGGCCTATACTTTTTACAATAAAATATTTAAAAACGTATAAAATAATTTCATTATTATTTTAATAACATAACTAATGAAAAGTGCTTGTTATGATACCATTTGCTCTTATTTATTGACACCAATAGTAATAAACGATTGCCAGACATCATTTAGTTCTCAAATTGGTACCACTTCGTTCTTTATTCAATAACGGGTCGTTCTTAATGTATTAAAAGATCGTTTTGAACATATTAAATGGTGGTGTTCGTGATATATTAACTAATGGTGTTTTTGTACAATTTACTTTTAACTTGATAACGCATTAAGTTTAATTTTATACCGATTCTTAACAAAATATTGTTCACGACTAATTCCCAATTCACTAGCAGCCGTTAAAAACTTCCTTTCTTCCTTCTGTGTAACTACATTCATAAAGGATTTCAAGGCTAATAGGCATTTGAAAATTTCATTAGAATATCTTCGTCACAAACAATTTGAAATTGTAAATCAAACTCAATTAATTTGTTTTCTGTTCTGCTTTATTATAACAGAATTGAAAAATTTTGAGGAGATTCTTTCAGAAAGAAAGGATGTACCTTTTACAACAAACTCTTTAGTTTCGTTGTATATGTATTGTTATGTATCTAAATGAATTTGTTGCAATTTAAATAGAAAACAGTTCTGGTTTGATGATTCTGTCAATTCATTTTTTTCTGAGTACCTCTATAATAAATTCAATGATTTAATTTTACTCAACACCGTTGTCAACCTGGTGTTTTCGGACCGTTTGGTGGCATTTAACATTTTCATTAGAAAATTTAATTTGTATAAACAAGGATGTAGGATGAAGATATCGTTTCTACAGGTAGAGCTTTGACAAAGTCGTGTATCTTTTGTTCTAAAACTTCATTTCGTTATAAATAGGCACCCCAACATACGATGAAAGAAGAACATTCAAGTCTGCTACGACACTGAACTTTTTGCCTCTGCGGAAGGGGCAAAAAAATGGTTATGTAGTAAATGGCTACGAGCACTTGATAATTTTCTCTTGTTCGATCCATAGTAATTCATATTTTATGCTCTTTAATATCTCAAGTCTGTGTTTTTTTAAATGAATAGTTCAAATCTACTTCTAAATTTTCTTCAGGAATATAATATTTTTTAAATCAAATTAAATATTTCAAGCTCAGTGGTTCGTTGCTAAAATAAAGCGCTATTTTCTTGATTTGATACTGAATGGCTGTCTTTCATACCAAAAATGGCTAGTCAATAATCATAGAGTTTTCTAGTGCAAATATAAAACTTTTTATTTAGAATGCATTTGAGTAGTTCCGTACATATTTAAATTATTTTTACATTCACCCTGAATTAGTGGACTAAATTAGAGAAATTTTACGATTCTGAAAAGTTTTTCGCCCCGATAATTTTCATAAAGAATAGAAATTTTAATTATGGAACTGTTGAAATTACTGTCTTCCTGCTCTATTTGCATTTAATAGTCGTTTTATGAAACAACTCTCATAGGTATTTCCGTTCTTGCTTTTGTATTTACTTATAATATATAATGTGCATATATTTAAATAAAAACACAGTATAATACATACATATACATATGTATGTCTAACAATAAAAAACGACATTGAAGGGGAGAACATCAAGGGCGTTGTATTTATTCAAGTATCGATTATAACTTAAAAGCTTTAGGAACACACATAGTGCATGTATTCGTATGAGAATATAATATATATGTTTATGATTTGATAACTGCTTAGACTGTCACTCAGCCAGCTAATTAAAATATTGCTAGTTAATTTATGTTTCAGATTAAATGATAAATCATGTACATACATTGAATTGTTTCATTTCTCAAGATGTCCTTCAAATCAAAATTGAATTCAAGTTGGTACATTTTCATTTCCGCAAATGTTTAATATTGTGTTAGTGAAATTTGAAACAAACAAATCAAATACTGCACATCAATGGATTGCTTTAAAAACTTTATCTCTTCTTATATATATCTGTTCCCCTCACTTCCTGTATGACGTAGGTAAATTTTTATTAGTTCGGTCTATAATTTAACTATGAGTTGACTTACAAACAAAAGATATAGGATTTTTGTTATCAAACTTCAGTAGGATGGATATCCATTTTTTTAGAAATATTTTTGCACTTTTCTTAATAAAATTCAAAAAATGTTTGAAAAATGTATGCTTACTTTTTTAAATAATAAATTTTCAATGTAGAATAATTGCAGTGGGCGTACCAATTATCATATCTTCTAAATTCATTCACTCAAAGTCAAGTCTTCTTAATAACTATATTTTGATGTCTCGCATCGTTGAGTAAGCTCGGGTTGAATTACGTATTGAATTTTTTGGCTCTAGCATTTATATTGTAATTAGTTTATCTTACTTGCAACCTTATATCTTTGGAGCTTATGATAAGCTAATTGAATAATATGGAATTTTTGTCATCACTGCAATACCAAATAAGAGATGTCAGGTTGCGCTTCAGCTGATTGCATCAATGTTAGAGATCAAAAGGATTAGTTCAATGTTGTCTCTTACACAAACATAATTTCTTACCTTACGTGAACTATGGGTTTATTCAATGAAATGTAAACTTATTTTGTTATTAGGTTCTTTCTCATTGCACAATGCCTTTTAGTTATCATAAGGTTGTATTCTGTAAATAAGTAGATTACAGCTGTAAAAATTGTAAGGCTTTAGCTAAGTAGGCCTTTTTGGCAACCTATTGAAACATACTGCAATATCCGCGGAGAAGCTTATACGGGTACGTTCATGTGACTTTGTCATGTTAAGAATGCCTTCATATGATTAAAATCACGAGTAGACGCCAAAAATAACAAAAACCAATTGAGAATTATATTCTTAGAATAAAATTAAGCAACATAACAAAAACTACAACAATGTTTTTAGCAAACATTTAATAGTAAGCATAGGTAAACTTTAAAATGCATACTAAAATTCAAACATTATTTTTTCACTTAACCAATAAACAAGTATCTGGTGCAGTCTTAAAAATTTTTACCGCAGTTACGTGCACTGAAGTCAAGTAGAATGCAGAAACTAATAAGAGCAATACTGCTTGAATTTAGCAGGATAATATACACACATACATATATATTTATTCTTTTCCTATGTGGAGCATGGGGCCACAATTTCAAAATTTTCCAATAATGATACGTTTATGTTGGTATCTGTGAGCGTACAAGGAAAGGTATTTTAGACGTACATACATAAATACACAATTTTAAACTGTGTGCGGAAGAGATATTAAGTACCTTTTTTTTCTTGGTTTATAGAGATAATTTTTATTAAATTGTAGTATATATGTATGTACAAGGTAAAAATGTATGATCTTTAGAAGAAAATCGATTTTTCATATAAGAAAGTTCAAAGATACGTCGTATGCTGTTTGCGTTAGTTTAGGGAAGGCTAATCGGGATGCGTAACGGTTCCATTAGTGCCAATGCGCATACATTTTTTTAAAACGCTTGTTATCATCACAACGTCTACGCAAAATCATCTCTTTTGCGTAGACGTGATGAACAAAGAAACGATATAATATTAGCCTAGTCTATTTCTAAAAATAATATTTCTTATAAATATGAAAAGCCCACTTTAAATTCCAAATTTTTCGTTATTCTCCTAAAATAAAAGTTACCCAGCGTTAATTTTTATGCTGTTAAATATATTTATTGTTAACTCAATCCTTACGGGAAGTCATGTATTCTTGTAATAGGTATTTCAATTTGATCCTTTTCGACCTGGGGAATATATGTCGACTGTAACACTATTGTTGTTGAAGTTGTTTTCGTTATAGTTCCAATGCCAAATATGATAAGATGGCTGTGAAAGGAAAGATAATAGATATGGCGATATTTCTAACCGATGCTACATTCTTATAACAGTTTTACTCAAACCTAAAGTCTACGATAAGTTGAAGGCAGGTTCATCCTACCTGATATGTTAAATTAACTTTGTAATAAAGACAAATTTTTTATACATTCTACTTTTAACTAACATGAGGTTGTAATAGTGACCCTAAGGATATTAATGTTTCTTGTATCATACCACATGTTATCTATTGAAATGATTTTATTGACATCGTTTAATAACACAAGCCTTACTCCGATATCCTCAATATTCTTAGGTATTTATCTTTACTTAAAGCTAATAAATAGATCTTCTTACAAATTTTAATTCTATTATAAGCTCTATAATATGCTTTTACTGCACAAATATTATTGTGTTACAAGTAAGAAAAGTTGGTTTTTATAAACGTGAATAGGAAACTCTACTCATACATAGAATTAAATTCCATAGCTGTAATTTGATTAAGTATTAGAGATAGTGGTTGCAAACCTTTTGATAAAATTCCTTTATTGCTTCTGTTCCTTGAATCTAAAGATGTTAATTGGTATTCAAAGTTCCTCTTTATTGCGCAATGCAGAGTTAGACATTGTGCTATACTTTCCCAATTCAAAAAGTGGTATTGTATAAGTCTTATATGGTATTCGCGTTGCCATAGTTTTTATTTCTTATTATGCTTAAAATCCCAAAATATTTCGGTGTTCCCTGTTGATATTCCCAACTGTTCGTTGGGAACTTTTAGGTCCAATTACCCTATGTTTCTGATAATTATATGTAGGACCAGAAGAGAAGTGCTGAACGTGTGGGACAATTTACACCAGAAGTTGTTTATACTTTTGTAGTGTGTTTTTCATTCATTCATTGATGTTGAACTAAACCTTAATAATAAATAAAACATAACATGTATATATATATATATATATATATATATATATATATATATATATATTGTGTATATTTGTGTTGTGTTATGAAAATCACGCACGTTGTGATTTTCATAAGTCATTGAGATGTAATTCCGTAAGAAGTATTAGCCGTTGGGCAGTGTTGTAAAAAGAATTAAACATTATTATTTATATTTCTATATAAAATCTCCGCTTAACACATACTTCTTTTGGCTAGACGTGTTTAAGTCGAAAACTTTGGTTTTTACACGGTTTCCATAAATACCTTTTCATACAAGCTCTTTTTAAATATTTGGTAACGATCGGTCCATTTAAATAGATATGCAACATTTAATATGAATATATGTATTAAAATTTACAGCGTTATTATTGCACAGCCAAATTTTAGTTTAATGTACGGGAAAGTTGCAGTTTATTTCTCTTTTAAATTGTAATTACATAATTGACTTGGCTTTGTATATACATACATATAAATATTTTATTGTCGAGTTTGAAGTACTTTTGCTTCGGTGTTGTGTTGAGTGTTTAGTGTTTTATTTGCAATGAATAATGTTTGGTAATTGAAGTGATGGCAGTTATTTATTTCAAATGGAAATAGTTTAGTGTTCCGAGTTATTTCTGACCTCTCTATTTTGTTAATTAGTTCCGTGAAGTTGAACATGGTGTGCTTGCTTTCTAGATTTCAAGTACCTTCCAATGTTATTTTTAAATGTTTGGATATTTTGCCGCTTGGAGCTGATAAAAATATCAACCGTGGGCGTATAGGCGATTTTGAAATTCGATGTCAGATATATTTTTTGCGTCTAGTTTTTTCTATGTAAATGATAATCAAATCAAATAAATAAATCCCGTAATCACTTTTTGTTGCGATTAGCGATTAATCATTACAATTATGTGTTAATCCTCATTTAGTAATATAAGATATCGAAATAAATGCGAAAACTAGTTTAATTTATTTTCCATTCATTGTATTTTTAGGATATTTTCCGTTGGGGTCAGAACATTGTCTGACATGGATTTGCTTGGATGTATTGTGTTGTACTGCAAGTATAATGCATTTATGTACGATATCTGTTGATCGTTATTTATCCCTGCGCTATCCGATGAGATTTGGGCGTAATAAAACTCGCAAGCGTGTCACATTAAAAATTCTCTTCGTGTGGGTCTTATCGATTGCCATGAGTTTGCCACTAAGTTTGATGTATTCAAAGGTAATTATATAGATTATAGTTAAGATCGGTCGGAATTTTATGGAAATTTATTTCCGATAATAAGGTATTGAATACTCATGAGGGCAGTTTACCAATTCCGTGTAAAAGTAGTGTACTCTCTTCTTATTTAGTCCACCATCTCAGAATATCTGTGAAAGAAAGAAGAATGGAAGGAGTAACCTGCAATTGCAACGCGTAAAAGAAATACGAGTATATTATTTATCTTGATTGGAAAAACCAAATATAATCCAAATTAATTCTTTTATTTTTCATTTCAAAATACGTTGTAAATGTATATGAGCATGTTTACAGATCCATTACCATTTATGGAAAAAGTAAATATCTTAAACTGTATAACTTGGTCTATAGAGTTCCACTAGTTCTTAAACGATGAACTCTTTGAAGCACAATCAATCCGAATTGTTATAAGTTATAAGTGAAACAAAATAATTTCAAATTTGAATTTACATATTACTTTATATATGTATATATTAAGAATTTGCTTAAATTAAAATTTTTTATCAATTGTGGAATATTAAAAAAAAAATTGGTTTATATAAAAAATTATATCTCACAAGTAGTTGCCATATTTTGCTTCGAATATTCGTGCTCTTTTCCAACATATTATCTTTAACCTTTCCCAAAATTCAGATACTATATTGTTGATATCTTCGCTTACATTGTTTTCTAATATCTGGATGGATCTAGGCTTATCAATTGCCTGGAGCAGGTAAATTTGGTGAACGCGGAGCCAAATTAAAATCGGATGTACGAGAAGTAATTCATTCGCCAAAGATGTCACGTAAAAAAACCATTGTGTTTTTCGCATCGTGCATTTTGTCTTCATAGTGTTTGAACTATACTTGCGGATGTTTTTCCAATTCTGCCCTTGAACAATTTTACAGAAATAGAAACTGTGTAGATTTTCAACCCAATATGGGCCAAATATTCTTTCCGAAGAAACACCGCCCCGTACTCCTAACTTAGTGTAATTTTCGCTGTTGAAATAGTCTTGGATTTTCCATATCCTGCAGTTTTGTCTACTAACGAACCCATTTAATTTAACTTTCAAATAACGATGATATGCTCGCTGAGTCAAAACAATGGGCTGTTGATTTTAGAAATAAAGTTCAAAGAGTTGGCCACGATACATTGAAGATCCCCCAAGAAATAAAAACTAAATTCTAATAAAAAAGTTGTAAGGAATTCAAAACCTTTCGATTGTTTTGGGTCACTCTGTATATCTAATACTTATCGCACTCGATCAAAAATACTTTATTAACTCCAAATTTTTTTTTATCTCTTTTAATGAAATAAAAGATAACATATTACAACAAATAGAAAGGATATGCAGGATTTTCTTAGTATTGTTGAGTTTTTGTTAAAAAATGTTCTTAAGTATTGAGAAAATAGTATTGTTGTATATGTACAAGTTTTATTTTCAAAATATCTATGTAGATAAAAAATTAATGAAGTTAATTTATGTATAGGTATTTGATGAAAAATGTGGTACGTTATGCTAAAAAAAATAATAACATGTATACATATATACATACCCACATAAATACATGCATATTTTCTTGGGGGAAACTTATTTTCATTTTTGAACCTTAATTACACATAGCAGAGATTAGTAACAGGTTTAATTGTTTGCAAAAAACTTTGATTTTCTAATAATTTTTTACTAAAACTCGGTTTTAATTATATTTTTGCTGTTTATCTTTAAAAGGATCATGCTTCTGTTTTAGTCAACGGCACATGTCAGATACCAGATCCTGTGTACAAGCTCGTAGGATCTATAATTTGTTTTTATATTCCCTTGGGAGTTATGCTTTTAACATATTGTCTGACGGTCAGGTTGCTTGCACATCAACGTCAGAATCTTGTGGGTATAAATCAAACAGCAACAGCTGGTTGGGCAAGCGGATGGCTGGGTCAAGCACCAGCACTAGGTAAGTTATTTGGAAGTTTATCAAAATAGTGAAACAGAGCGTTCATTGTGGAATATGTAAATATCAGATTTACTCACATAGATATGTACATATGTACATATATATATATATATATATATATATATATATATATATATATATAAATATATACATATATATATATATATATATATATATATATATATATATATAAATATATACATATATATATATATATATATATATATATATATAAATATATATATATATATATATATATATATATATATTAGTGATGTGCTAAGGATCGTGTTCGAGTTACTGCATATTCGGCTATTTTTTGATATTCGGAATAATATTCGCCAATCAACCGCTTGTTGTATGATCATCTTACAACAATACTACTATTAAAAGCCGCGGATCCGAGCTTACAGAAAATCGTTCCCATACTCAAAGACTTGGTAAGTGGAAGAGAGTTTGAGAGAAAAATATTATTTTTCTTCTATCCCGAAAGAACCTATGGGGAACCTATAAAACAATCAGCTCTTAAAGAAAATAACGTTTGAATTTTTTAGCAATCTTTCTTGATTTTTGTATTAGAATCTCAAAACATTCACATTTTTTTTGCAAAATATTTGGATTTTTTTCTTGTTATATAAAAAAAGAACATGTAGAAATTTGTAAGTACGTATGTAGATATGTGTGTATGTACAAACTTTAAAGCTTTACAATGCATTGGCTCTCCAAATTTGTTTTTCTTATATGCCGCTGAAGCCATTAATGACTTCTATTAAAAATTTTCAGAAAGACGTTGCACGTGGCGGCGCCTTTTGAAAACTGGGCACAGTAGTTCTTCTCATGCAGCACATGGCCATTCAGCTAATTCTACAGATACTGAACTGTCAACGTTAGAAAACCATGAACTGTGGTTACCCGAGTCAAGGTATATTATTTCCAATGAAATAATGAATATAATTAATGTTATTTTCTTCATGGTTATTATAATCCAATACAGTGTATCGGAATCTAAAAATATAACAATGACCGCTTTACAGCAGTTTGGAGCCGAAATGCTTAAACTTTCAAGAGGATTAGAATCAGTTGCGTCATCTTCGACAACTTCACCTACCAAATCTGAACCATTCACTGGCTACCTACTTCCATATGCGCACATGCCATTGCAAAAACAAAATCAACAATTACTCTCTGTCCGGAAGTTGAAAGGTAACCAACAACTTTATCTGAACCAGCAACAAGAGTTTGATACATTTCATCACCAAAATATAAAAAATGACGAGAACATTGGAACGGCCACAATTAATATCTCAAAGGATTTTAAAACAGGAAAAAGGTAAGTGCAAAAACTCAACTTGTGCGATTGAAAAGTTTCTATTTCTTCTGTCCAAAGAACCAAAAAAGTTACTAAAGCAGGCAAAATTTACTCCCAACGAAGAAAATGTTTTTACTGATATTTATATAGAAAACAGCAGCGAATTTAGGAATAATTTAAACGATAACCTTGAGCTTTTTTTAATATAAAATCTTTTTTCAGTGTATTACTAATCTCATGTGTAAACAACTTATTAATTAATTACCAAAAATTTTATTAATTTGAATGAAAACTAAAAGCAAATTTATACGGAGAACAAAAGTTCTCCGTATAAATTTTCTTTTAGTGCCGTAACTTATATAATCAGGGTCTTTATTCAAGTTTTTATTTAATTAGTGTATGCAATTGTAACTTGATCCAAGAATGAAATTTATTTTTTTTTTTCAAATCCATCTAGACAAAAATTTATTAGACAGTTACCAGAGGAAATTTCGATCGAGTTATTCTCTTGAACAGAATCGCTTAGCAATATTCCAATATGTGAATTGTTGTGTAATTGGCACGATCCATGTAGTGTCGAGGCTTTAGTATGTATATATCAACAGAAAGCTAAGAAATTCTACTTATTCAAGCGAGAACGTGATTAAGAAAACTTAATTAGTGTTTTTTGTTGATTACAGATCTCTGTCCCAACTGTCGGGAGGTTATAAATATGGTTTTACCAAAAGGAGGGCTTCTGTGGCAGTTAATGTACCACCCCCTAATACTCCTACATCTCCCTTGTTAGCAAGAGCTAATCGTTTTTATAGTTTACCTGAAAATAATTTATTATCGCAGCAAAAGAAATTTTCTATTATCAACAAATCATCTGAAGGAAATATTTCTACAAATAGTTCAAGCTCTTCAAAGAAAATGTGCCATTCCTGGTCTGAGGTTAAAGAAAAATACAATATAAAGCGTATGTGTTCAACTAATGCATATGATTCCAAACTTCTGCAATTTCCGCCTATTTATACGTGGCCGTATTTTGCCAATGAACCTTTCCAAAGATGTGTAAAACACGAGGAAACAAAACTTATATCAACTTTTAACTTAACGACAACACCTACTGATAATACCACATCAATGGGAGACGACAGCAGTTTAATATTGACTAACCCAACCATAACATCGAGCATAAGTCCAAATATTCTACCGACAATGAATAGCAATCATTCGGCGAGTTTGATGACAGTTCACTCTATTAATGACGGATGTTATTTGACTGCTCCCCATACACCGAAACGGAAACTTAGCATATCAAAAACTGCTTCCATAGTAACATGGGGCTCAGGAAGACATCGTAGAAGAGGTTCTAGTTTTGGTGGTGCCCACACATCTTTGTTACTGACACCAACTAAAACAGGTTCATTTACAACATCTAAATTAAAGAGATCGGCTACATTAAGAAGTCATAAAAATACGAACTATAGCGGCAGCGAAATTTCCTTTTCAAGTACACTTAAAACAAAATCCAAGTCCCCCCACTCCTCTCCATGCCTTCTACAACGTAATCAAACAGTAAGATCACAACACTCACGAAATTCCAGTGTCATATCAAAAAACTCTTCACGTCATGGTCGTTTAATACGTCTTGAACAAAAAGCGACTAAAGTGTTGGGAGTGGTGTTTTTTACATTTGTAATTTTATGGTCACCATTTTTTGTACTAAACCTTTTACCAACTATCTGCGTAGACTGCGAAGATAATATAGACCATTGGGTTTTTGAAGTGGTCACATGGCTAGGCTACGCTAGCTCAATGGTGAATCCCATATTCTATACAATCTTTAATAAAGTTTTTAGAAAGGCCTTTAAAAAGGTTCTGCTGTGCCGTTATACGAACACAAGGGGCTCAGCATGGCGTCCACAGAGGTAGCATACGCAAAAGTTAGACAAGTAAATTGGACAAAACTATTTTACCGATGATGCTGGTGACAATCGCAACAATAGCAACTCTTAAGCTGTAGTAAACGAAAATGGAGTGGTAAGTATTGGCGGCAATGCAACTTGCTTATTTAATACTGTTTCTATGAGTACTTTTTCATAAAATACCATTTTCAAAAATTAATCTTTGAACATTACCTTTGCAAAAGTTTTCATAACCTTAAACTATATATTCATAAATTCCGTTTTCAATAAAGTATCATACCCAAATATTATTTTTCCCTCACGTACCTTTTTAAAAAATTTTGAAGCCAAATTATCGCACTCGATAACCATCGAAATTTCAATACAATACGAATATAAATTTCGATCTCGATGTCGAATGCCGTAATTTGCCCTTCTGTTTCCAAAGGCATGTTGAAAAATTTAATACGTGTTTTTTTTTTCAATAAAATGTTAAGTTGAAGTTCACCTTTAATACTAATCTTCCTAATTCAGCTCTACTGAGCAGTAAGGGTCTTACTTAACGTTACATGCATGTACAAAGCACAAATTTACTTCATTGTAGTGATATTAATATATACATATATATATATATATATATATATATATATATATATATATGTATATAAACAACAATGTTTACTCAAACATAATTTTAGTAAACATTGTTGTTGAAAATATCCCTGAAGAAGCTACACATTGTTGGTAGCGAAATATTGGATAAAAATAAAGAATTTATAAAAAAAAATTTTATATAAAAAAAGTACAGTGGATCTTTTTTCTGTAAGATTGAAGAAATTAGAAGAACATTATATACATATATATATATATATATATATATATATATATATATATATATATATATATATTACAGACAAATAGAAATAAGTGTAATTATTTTTGAAAATAATGCAAAAAGGAATAATGTTCTTGCTGGTTTATATAATAAGACATGTTCTCATATCCAATGTCTACTGTAACAGCCAAGTTTGCAAATAATTCAATTAGAAAATCATCATCACTTAATTGCATGCTACAAAAGTTATTAAAATTACTTTGAAGTGATGAAATGATGAGCAGTAACAATGTTAAATATAAAATGTTATGAGTCATTAAAAAGTTTATGTCATGCAGAATGTCCGGCAATGAACAAGATTTTATATACAAAAATAGTTAGTTTTATGCAGAACGTTGTACATGTTATTTCTTTGGTATTGCAGACTTCTAGAAAACTTTGTGTCATATATTTTTTCTGTGCTCTTGTTTAAAGAAGCAATATGTATCTTTTCCATTTAATGAAAGGCATTTATTTGCTATATTGCCTTAATTATGTATATATATATATATATATATATATATATATATATATATATATATACATATATATATATATATATATATATATATATATATATATATTTACATATATGTATATATATGTATATATATATATATATATATATATATATTTACATATACATATGTATATATATATGTATATATATATATATATATATATATATATATACTTATATATATATTTATATATATACATATATGTAAATATATATATATATATATATATATATATATATATTTATATACATATATATATATATATATATATATATATATATATATATATAAATAAATAAATAAATATATATATATATATATATATATATATATATATATATATAAATAAATAAATAAATATATATATATATATATATATATATATATTAATGTATATGCAGTATAATATTTAGCATTTGCATAGAAGAAAGGTTGGGACATATGATCAGCCCGGGGAACATAGTTTCAATCATGCTGGAATCCTTATTAATTTGGACCAGCGTGTGTAATTTTGTACAGCTAGTTTTAATGGAACTTCACAGATTAGAACAGATTCGTAGAAGAATTGACACTTTTTAAAATTCGTTAGTACCTAACGATGGAGTATGCGCATCAGTTCCGAACCTCCTTACTTTTGAACTAAGGAGGACGTAGGCATAATACTGATAAGACTAGCTACCCTGGCGAAATGTCAAAGCTGTTCCAGGGTGGTGCTAGTGTACCGATGCAAATTTAAGCATATTCACAGATATATACTGTGAAGTATAACTGAATTTCTAAAAGTATTTGTACATATGTATATGTATGTATGTATATTGAAAAATCTAAAAATATTTTTCTGTTTTAGTTTTCTACAAAAGTAATTGAAGAAAAGTGAATGTCGGGTTATCGGAAGAATAGGTTACGTAAGAATTCGGAAATTTAGTTTTCAGCATAGAGGTTGTGAATAACGTTCAATCAAGTATTATTTGTTAAAGAGGTGCTTAATAAATTGATTTAGACAACTTATATATGAAATAGATAACTCAAATGTTGAAATAATTATCTTATGCTTTGTAGGTACCTTTTATCGAACTATTTATTGCTAAGTAAAATTCAATTTCGTTAAGGTAATTGTTCGAAAAGAGTTTTTATTTCAGAAAAACATGATAATATTCCAAAGCACAAGGGGGATAATCAACATCACTTTTAAATATACTTTCATCATAGTACTCATCTACACTTGTTAGCGGGCTTAGTTGATAATAGTTTGTATATGTACTAATTTTATTATGAAATTTGATATGAGAACTGATGGCATCACAGTGCCTTGCCGTCTGATTATTTTCTGAATTTTTTGTTCCATGTTTCTTAAGGCAAACATTTTTGTTTCGAATTTTCTTAAGAACATATGAACGCATTTCCCCTTTTTTGGAATGGTTATACATATTAGTCGTTAGTTAGTTCCGAACTTTTTATTGCTATATTAAATTTATAGGCTGATCGTTCGAGAAGTTTAAATAATTCATTTAAATTTATATGTATATACATTATATTTGTATAAAAGATACAAATAAATATTTATTTAATTTTTTACTTAACGGTTCGTCGAGAAAGTCCTTCGAAATATTTTACATAAAAATCTTATTAATTATTTATAAATACGCGAGCGGAGTAATGAGAAAAGTCCTTGTACGAATGCTATCACATTAACTTTACAAGTTTTTTGAATTTGTTTTATCCATAATAAAAAATAAAACTACCAACATTAAAACACAAAGAAAAGAAAGTGCCAGCATATTCTATAACTATATTTCGGAGTTTGGCTTTTTCTTCAATATATTTCTCCATAATAAGATATTTGAACGGAGTGAAAAGTATCTTATGTGTTAACTACGATATTTATGTACTTCTACATCAGGTTTTCATCCGATTCCTGTCCAGTTAAAAAGGGAGACAGTTATTAAAAAATAATAATTACGTCACCATGATATTAATAAATATAGTGAGCAATTTTTGTAATAGAGCAAGGTATTTTTGTATTAATGAAATCAGAATCCTTAAAGGGGAGATACGTTTGTTTGCATCTCTTATTATTTTAAATATATATGTGTTAATGTATTTACATGCCTAGCATTTACTTCATTGCAGACCACTCTTTTTAACTTACCCATCGTTTTTTATATTTGTTACAGTAAATGTAATACACTGGAGACATTGTGCAGATGAAAACTGGAAAAACAATGCAACATGCAAAATAGTTGAACATAGTTAAAATTATTAGCAAAATAATGTAGAATGTTTCTGAAATGTAAATAGTGTATACATTTTTTGATTTTTAATGGAAAACTACAAAATATAAATGTATATGTACATATACATACATACGTATATGTATACATATTTATGTATGTATAAAAATGTATGAAATATCTGAATTCTCTGTTAAAAAAACGTGTCGGAGATACATACATGGTAAGTTGAAATTTACACTAGGTAAATGTTCTTGCCACAACTAATGATTTTGCAGAGGAAAGAGGTGGATATGAATAAAAGGTAGCACATTGAAAGAAACTTGAATATAACAAAGTTGAAAGAGTCGCAAAGTATTTACTTCGTTATAAAAGCTGGGGCAAAATTAATCACACAATTTAGCTTTTTGTATAAAGAAATATGAAGAAAAACAAGAAATATTCGTTATAGCCATAATATTTTAAGCCAAATTCTATTTTACTGGAAAACACTAAAAAACAACTAAAATTCTATTTTTTTAAATAATTATATTAGATTTTAATAAAATATTGTGTTATTTCTGTTCATTTGCGCAATTTTTATGTTAGAATTTTTCCGAGAATTATTTTAACTTCTCTAGTGGCTACAACTTTTTCGATCTTTTCAGTTTGTTCTCTCTCATCTTCCGTCAAGTCGAAAAATCCAATTAAACTTTACTGCTCTAGTAGCGGCACTTAAAATTTAATTTGCGTCGTTATGACTTCGTTGTATAGTGCCTTTTGAATGAATACTACTTTATGTTGGGTATTTTCATGGGCACATCGTTGTTTCGACAACCGTATTTAGTCGTTTAAAGACAAATATGAGGTTAAAAGAACTTATTGCTTATTAGGTGACTCAATTAGATTTCTTAATTTGTTTCTTTAGTGGTATTACGATACGAAAGAAATTGCTTTCGTAGTTGCATGCTATTTATATTGTAATGCGAAACAAAAATCCGTTCGCGTCGTAGTAAAGGGTAGCATTCCAGTCTCGCTTAGAAGAGATTAGCTAACACTACCTAAAGAGAGGTAGAAGAATTACTTTTAAAATTTAAAACTTTTAAAACTATTCTTATTCAACTATTTGCAACATATTTATAAGTATTTAAAATTTAAATACTTATAAATATGTTGCAAATAGTTGAATAAGAATAGTTTTCAAACGTCTAATAAAAAAATCTTAACATATTTCGACATATATGTAGTTTGCATATATGCCAGTGTAGCTGGTTTTCATCAGAATCTTAAACATAGTAAGTTGCTTATTTACGTGTTATCCTAAGTGACACAATAATTAGCCTGGGATTTAAATTACAAAGTTTTTTTTTTCTTACATTTTAACGTAACTCTAATTTACACAAATAATTCTATAAGACTAAGGTGCGTGAAGAAGAGCTTCATCAGATTAATATATCCGCTGCTACAATCTTCGTTACGAACAAAATGCACACGACTCAATTTGTACGTTTAAGAATTATTTTGTTTGTTATTTTTTTCGACCAGTTTTTGCAACAATGTGAGAAATGAAAAAGCTTCTGTTATTACCTGCAACGAATAAAAGTAATAGTATGTGGTGCTAATACTAAGTATTCAAAAACTTAAAAATTTCACCTTGTAAAGAATGAAATTCTAAAAAAAAATTCACCAAAATACAGAAATTTTAATATTCGACAACATATTCAAAGCCTCAATTAATAGCGTATTAATAATTACAAATTACAAATCGAACCCAACAAAGAACTACTTTTCGATATAAATCTATTTCATATTTCTACAACTTTATATGTAGAGTTAGAAATCCTTTGGATAACAATTTATCCGGCAAAATAAAATGTGAACTAAACTATTAAGAAAATCGGCATTTCATACAGTTTTGAAATCCAACCATGAAAAGGAAATCATTAGCTGATCTATTAAGTTTACTTGTTATGAATTCAACGAATGTGTGCGAAAAAATGCTTCACCTGCACGAACACTGTGACTTCGAAGTAGCTCACCAAAATATGTAAACATGAACAATTCAGATAATGTTAAAGCTAAACATTGCATCAAGTTAATTGTTCTCATATCGAACGTTCACCCTATGAAATATGAAGCAATTTTGACAATTGTATATAATGTTATTTGCAAAGATTTTATAAGGCAGTAAGGATCGAATAGATCTTCTAATATGTTACAGATCTTCAGAATGAATTGATGCAACTGGACACATTCGGTTAACGACTTCTGTAAATTTGTATGAATGGAATCTTTTTCATACTCAAATTTTGATTTAAATACGTTTAAGTTTGTCAAATATTCGTTTGAGTATTGATTCAGATCATCATTATTGCATTTAAATAATTCAAATTGTGATTTTCTGCAAGTTATATAAAAGAGATTGTGTAACGGATTAACGCAAGATTGCTTAAAAGTATAGACGTTTGAAAATTTGGTCATATATTTTGACAATTATAGCAATTTTTCAGGGCGATGAGTTGAATCCAAAAATGCAACATAAGATATTTTAAACTACCTTACATAAGTACTGAGCAAAAGGTTGTATATTTTCGCAAAATACCGAGAATTCCTGAGAGTACGACGTTTATCCTGTAGAGGTCTACAAATCCATAATATGTATTGCGAATATATCAAAACTTTTTAAAGCTGTAGTTGAAATTTATGTGAAATATGAATTGATTCGTTACTCCGATAGTCGATCTCATCTAAAATAAAGCCATTAAAACAAAGTTTACATACATCAAGCAGAAAACAATTTTAATCGACTTCAAAATTCTAGGAATGAATTCGAGACAGTTTTTGAGAGAGCAGGGAGAAGGGATGCTTTAAGTAGTAAATAACATCACTTAAAAAGTAAATAACATCACTTGCCCAAATTAATTGAAAAGTCTACAAGACAAATCAGCAGAATTCGCATACAAACTATGCACACACATAGAGACTCGCAACTCATATGTACATATGTATGTATGTCTGTATTTGTTCATATCTACTCTATGCTCTTGCGTTTTAATCGTCATTAAAAATTTGAGTTATTAAAAATACGTCTTGTTTTCTATAATTTTCTTTGTTAGCACCCATTTATTCACCCATTCTAATATTAAAATAGATATACATACCAGTTAACATGCCAAATGCTTATTTGCATTCAGATAATTACTTTTTTCATTATTTTATGTCAATTTATGAATTTTAACTAAGGCAAATTACAATTCACTTAGTGCTCATTAATTTTAATTATTTGTGTCACCCTAAACACATTTACATACTCAAACTTACAGACTTATGTAATCGGCTTTCCGATATTCGTATTCATCTTTTAGGAATATTTATATATATATATATATATATATATATATATATATATATATATATATACATGCGGTTGATAAGATTATTCGCTATGCTTGTGCTAATACTGATGAAAATCAAAAATATATTTTTAAGTAATTCAAACGACTTTGGTTTAATGCCGGGAAACCAGTAAGCCGTAAAAAATTATTATTTCAAGTTCCCATGCAGTTAACATAACACCCGATATGTACATAATTTTGTCTGCAAACAAAAAGTCATATATCAAGCTAAACTCAAAGATTAAAGAATTTAAAATGTGTTAAATGCTTTTCAGAGTGTATTACTTACAGACGGCTATATAATCAATACTGCCGACTAGTGATGTGCGTGTGAGTAAAATGGTATTCACGCATGATCACTCTCGATAAGATTTAAGGCTCTCACGGTCACGCATACTCATGAGTTGTGTTACTCTTATGCTTTTATATGATTCAGTAAGGAATTAATTAATTTTGGGATTTTGAAATTGCTTAATTAATCGTTAAAGATATTTGAATTATTGGAATAACTCAAAGAATTGAATTATCAAATTGAAATATCATGATCGAAATTATTGAGTCTTTGTAAAGAAAACTAAATTATCCGAGTTGAATTGCAATATTTCTTTTTTGTACTAACGCTTAGTTATTCAGTATAAATCTGTAATTATGCATTTTTTATATTAGCCTTGCAACTTGATAAATTTTCCAAATTATTAAAACAAAAGGTTTTAAATTTTTTTTAAATTGATAAAAACTATCGGAATCTGAAGCACAGTAAATAAGAAACATCAACACGCTACATATAAAGACCCAAAACATTTAGAAACTATTAAGTAGAGCAACATTAATGGGGAAAGGAAATCAAAACAAGAAGGGTGAAATTACCCTTCCACTTAGAATAGATATTGATAATAATAATAGGACTGCGTTAAAAAGATTTTGGAGTTTTCAGATGTAGTATACTCTTATATGTACATATGTATATGTAAGTATATATACATATATATATATATATATATATATATATATATATATAGTTTCCTTGGGATACGGCACAATAAAAACTCAAAAGAAGAAAATGCTTAACTTACTATTTTGAGTGCGTTAATATTATATTATTTTAATCATGCTAACACACACACACACACACGTGATTTTAACAATTTGTAATCACGATTCGCCCGTAAATCACGTTTGACATGAAAAAATCACAACATTTGCACATCCATAATGCCAACTATAGTCGTATACTGCGCAAAAGTGTAATTAATAGATTTTTATGAGCAAATGCTACTTTTGTCTTAACTTCCAAACAGAATTGCTTGGTTGGCTAGATTACAAATAACTTATTTTAAAATGTATGTTGTATGTAAGTAGTGTGGCACGAAGTAGCATATAAAAATCTATAAATTACACGCTTTGCGCAGTATACGATTATACTATATATATATATATATATATATATATATATATATATATATATATATACATATATATATATATATATATATATATATACATATATATATATATATATATATATATATATATATATATGTATATATATATATATATATATATATATATATATATATATATATATAGTAAAGCAAAACGAAATTTTTAAATTTGTTTCCGTTTCAAACGCTTTTTTGTGTGATCGAAAGATAGCTTAGGACTTCGGCGGACAGGCACTTAGCATTCGAAAAACCATGGTCAGATAAAATCTTCTTCGTCGAAAATTTATTTATGGAATAATTATTTCTGCAATAGTTGAAACAATTTTTTACTATAAAATTAGTAACTAAACTTTTCACCATAAAATTGAGTATGTGATAACAAATATCAATTAAGTTCCTAGTTGCGTAAATAGCGTTGTCATGGTGTTATTTGCATGGAAAGCAAAAACAAATTAGTAAAATGTAAAAATTTGTCTCTGTTTTCCATACAATTTGTTCACCGTACAAAGGCTAGATATTCAGGTGTTGCTTTTCCTGTCTACATTTTTAAAATCGGTTCGACATATGGGTACTAAAATAAAAACAGCTAATGTTTTGCTGTTTTCGAGGTTTTTGCCACTATTACCAAGTTTGTGGTAAGTTAAGCTTTTTCTTTTGAATATTTATTGTTTAGTAAGATTGTTAAGCTATAGAAATACGACTCGATCGTTATTAATTAGCAACTTCTTGTTATTGCGTATCCAAAAAGCTCATTGTAATATAATACATACGTACATGACATAATAAGTCGCAATTTGTGCCCGACTTGACTTGCTGTTTTTTAATTTTCCTTTCTTGAGCAAAAGCATTCATGTATATGTATGTATGCATATATGTTAAAAATCGCCTGGGCTTACAAAGTTAACCATATATATCTTTGTTCATGTAGTAGTTAGCGCGTATATTATGAAGCAGATAGTTCCGGGTTCGATCAGTTATGGATATTGTATTAAATATATCTGATCTGTTTAACTGTTGTCGGCCTGTTTTTATTACGAAGGCATATTGTTAGGGTCATAACGGTTTCTGTTTCGTTATTTTCTTGAGTACACTTCTGAATTATTTGTTCAATTTTGCTTAAGTTTACCCTTTTCGGTTTGAACTATTTACTTAAGTATGTATGTATATGTGAATATTTCTAAGCTTTTATGTAAAACTCTCGCCAGTTTTTTAGCGTGTATAATTTCTTAACTTAAAATCAAAACTTTTAGTATCTGGCATCCAACTGAAATAAATATTATTTACGCTTAGGCCGCGACGAAATGTAACTTTGTTGTTATTATATGTATCATTAAAGACCTACATTTTGAATAAAAGTAAGCTGTCTTGTCAAAATCTCGGTTAACTGATATCTGAAAAACCCAGCCTCATACACGTTATATGAAACATTTTTATTCCTTCTTGAAAAATAATTATTATCTTTGTTCACTAATATCATCGCCAATAGAAATAGGTGATAAATTTCACATATTCACGGTAACAATTTCAGTGTTACCGTGCCATAAATCAAAATAGCGTACTTGCAAGTATGTACATACATCCGCATATTAAAAAAGTATATATGTACATACATACATATTTATATGCTTGTGAAATACAGCAATATGTATGTATGTATGTAATATATGAATATTGCATTATACTAAACTGAAAAATTGCTAGCAGGCTATTTAATTTGTTATTGTAAATTTTTTTAACTTGTATCCATACACCTATTGTGCGTAAGTTTATTATATGTCTTTAGTACTATTGTTAATTTGTTAAATACACACGCAGCTGTATAATTGCAGATCGAAGTGCTAAGATTTAACAATACACATACTTTTGTTAAAATAATTTTGGGACTCCCAGTTAGTGTGCTTTTTGAAGCTGAATATTAAAGTTGTACTCTAATAGGTTTTAGAAAACCATCATGTCGAAAGTGCTTATATTTTTAACTGTTGCTGTCGCAGTACTTTGGGTTTATTTCTTATGGTCCAGACGTAGATTTTACAAAGTGTATTGGCAGCTAAGAGGACCTCTAGGTCTTCCCTTTATTGGTTTAGGACTGCAAATGATGAAACCAGAAAGTAAGTAAAACCAGCTAGTATAATATACATATGTATGTAAAAATTAAAGCGATAGTTAAAAGAATAATGTCCAACATTTTCTTCTGCGAAAGTATTACCATATTATATAAATTTTTTAATTATCTATTGAAAGTGATACATATATTTTATATCCATTGTTTATGTAGAAACATATGTATATACATATGTATGTAAAATATGTGCATATGTCTTTATTGGTTTATCGTACACGTACATACGATTATTTGGCAAAATTAATTTTTAGTTAGAAATTCATGCCAACTTTTATTTTTATTAAAATTTTGTACATTTGGGAATTATCCTTTTAAACACTTCAGTTTAATTGCAATCGATCAATCTTTTTTCCCAATTTTTTTTTTAATTTAAAGTGACCATTGAAGGTTTTTTGAGCTAGTTACTATGCGCATTCCGATGGATCTAATACAGATCATTAGGTATTCTCTAACCCAAATTTGCTACCCCTTCAGCTACAAACTAGAGATGTTCGCGTGAATAAAATGAAGCATTAATTTTTCAATAGCATATGGTTTTATTTAGGTATATTTGAACAAATTTTAATATACATATACATGCATATATTGAAAAGTAAAAGTATGTATGTATATGTATATGTACTAATATATATTAATGAGTTTTGGAAATAAAGTGTGCATATAACATCTATTTAATACAGAATTTTTACAATACATGCAAGAAAAAGGACAACAATACAAAACGCCATTTATATCATGGATGGGCACAAAGTGTTTTCTTTACGTTAATGATCCGCAAACAGTTGAGACTATTTTGAATTCTGCACACTGTACAAATAAAGGAGACCTTTATCGTTTCATGGCCAATGCCATTGGAGATGGCTTATTCACGTCGAGCTGTAAGTTAGTTATCAATCAGTATTTTTTGTACACATGTATATAAGCACATACATGTGTGTCCATATGTACATACTTGTGTGTATAAGTACATAATGCACTAAACAAACAATCGTCTTATAGTGACATATAGCCATTCATATTTAGCTGTAACATTGAATTTATTTCTTTCAAACCATACAATGAAAACAAATTTAGCACCGCGTTGGAATAAACATAGACGACTC
>OY776277.1:117807937-117810437 GCA_963675445.1 Linnaemya vulpina | reverse complement strand
ATATATATATATATATATATATATATATATATATATATATTGCACGAAGCCAACTCAATATATATATATATATATATATATATATATATATATATATATGTATATATATATATATATATGTATATATATATATATATATGTATATATATATATATATATATATATATATATATATGTATATATATATATATATGTATATATATATATATATATATATATATATACATATATATATATATATATATATATATATATATATATACATATATATATATATATATATATATATATATATACATATATATATATATATACATATATATATATATATATATATATATATATATATATATATATATATATATATATATATATATATATTGAGTTGGCTTCGTGCATAATAGTTCACTAATATTCCGGAGTTGTTTTCCTTTTTTATGATCGTTAATAATTAAATTTTGTATATCCAAGCTCAACTCCTTTCTTCTTCCCATTTTTAACTTGTTTATGCTGCTTGTTGCTTAAAACTTCAACACTAAATATACTAAGTTTTTAAAAAGGAGAAACCAGTGCTGAACCGAAAAAGTAACGGTATATATATATATATATATATATATATATATATATATATATATATATATATATAAACAAACAGGCAGAATTACAACGTACGAATAATTGTACAAAGTATTGGCGTACAAACCCTTTTGTCCCAAATTTTTTTATTTTTTAGTACTTTTTTAGTCAATATGTTACATATTAATATATTTTTTAACAGTTGATTAAATAAAATTTAATCTGAATTAATACTGCATATAAAAATTTTTATAAAAATTCATAAGATTTACGTAATACATGGGGTGTACAAATAGTTTTGTTTTTGTACGTCAACACAGCACACATTGCATCACTGTGCGCAATCTTAGTGTGAAATGCTGCATTGCATTTTTCACCGCTTAATTATGTATTTTCTCATATTGCTTTATAACAATATGGATCAGCTGACGCGTTTGTTTTGCATTAACGAAGGCGAATCGACGAGTAGTCAATTCGCCTTGGCATTAACGTTTTCACCAAGGCGCATCTATGCTATATCTATAGTATAGATGTGCCTTGGTTTTTACATAACTTGTGTTTCAGCGTTCGGCTGTAAGCAAGGCGCATTTATAAAAGTGGCCTTGTCGCAATTCGCCTTATATCATTAACCAATCCTTTAAAAACAAATTTCAAAAAAAAAATTATAAATGTGATGTGCTTAACAATTATAATTGCTTGAAAATTAATGAATATTTCATGTTTATTTGAAAATTATATAGTACAAAGTCATATATTACTCAATCAAACATTAAATTTTTCAACATAAAATGTTAGATTGCTCGCAAAAGTATATATGTATGAAAAGTTAGTAAATTTTGAAGGATTTTTTTCTTACAGTTCAAGGCGAATCAAACAGCTGAGAATCGTCTACGCTAATAAGGTCACCTGCATTAATTTGCCTTGGATATAAGGGCCTTTAGCAAGGCACATCAATACTATTGATGCGCACTTGGCCTTTAAAAACTAAATAAGGCGAATTGAACACGGCTGGGTTGCATGGACTTTATTGTGAATATTTCTTATGAAAGTTTTTTTTGTTTATTGTGAATACAAAAAAGGTATCATCCGCAGACGGTGGATACATATACATATTCCATCGAATAATTTCCCTTATTGCAAATACCTATTAAGTGATGGAATTGTTTTTATTACTAAACGCATTAGTCAAATAATATGCACTTTACATCAATGAGTTGAATGCAAGGAATTAAACAGGTAAATATCCAAAATGTTTTATAAACATCATGTGTCTATACTCATTATCAGGTAAGAGAGAATGTTTGTTTATGTATTATATTGCGACAGTGTTGTCAAATGTATAAAATTTTTTAGTCATATAATTCTTATATTGTTGGAAATGCAATTCAAGTTCATTAAATTTTGTCATAATAAATTGTTCATACAAATTATATATAAACCACATAATATTTGTACATGTGGGGAAATAGTAATAATATTTAGAAAAGCTGATCTGGGAACACTATTTCCTTTGATTTCTAACTCGACTTAATAGTGTTTTGCTCGTGTCTGCAGTGTTTTTAAGGAATTCGCAAATGCATAAAAAACCTTCATAAATTATATAAATTAAAATATATCAAAGTTTATATTCTATTTAAGGTGTTAAATGCCAATTAAAAATAGTGCATTCATATAAATAAGTAGGGCAAGTTATGAATATTCTACTGTAAATAAGAAAACAAAGAAAAAGTGTCATGAATAGAATGCAAATTGGTGTTAATTATTAAGATTTATATATTTTATGAACATATATTTTCAATCTGGCAGGTAGGAAGAAGTTCAACCACCAAAATATCTAAAGTAGTTTATTTGCAAATAGGACTGTGGACTAACAAAATATATAGAGAAAAATTTACTATTGCAAAGATTGTTAACAATAACAAAA
>OY776277.1:117802937-117805437 GCA_963675445.1 Linnaemya vulpina | reverse complement strand
GAGGAACCGCCTTACTTCCCACAATCAGATAGCATTTAAAGCTGGTAGGGGATGCATAGATTCGTTATTACATATTGACAGGACCGGTGCACATATAGTTCTGGATTTGGACATAAAATATATTACTATATAAGAGCATATCTAAAACAACGTTAATTTCGTGTAAAACTAAAGGGAGTGTATTCATCTATACATACCTTATACAATGGCATACCCCAATGTTCGCCACTGTCCGTTATACTTTTTACAATCGCTTTTAATGAAATTGATTACATAATCAATAAATTTAAATGCTTGGATCTTTGTATTTATGCAAATGAAATCAACGCTTGGTGCTCAAAATCTGGAGTGAAAATACCCACCTTTAAGACAAAGAAGCTACGGTATCACAACGCGACCGAATCAACGGACCCAATTGCATTGCTTAGGCAATGGCCCTAATATTCTAACCTAACCTAAGACAAAGAAGTTAATATACATATGTAGAAAAAAGTTGTCTGATTATCATTGCCACAACTTCAACATGAACAATGCTAATATAAGTAACATAGACCAATTGAAAATTTTTGGAATAATATTTACGAAAACTTATTGGTGGAAGGAACACTACTTTTCGCTAAAAAAAATCGTTAACATCAAGAGTTAACATAATTGGATATCTGTCAAGCAATCGAAGTTTCATACACATCAACACATTAGCTTACCTTACGAAAAGTTTCTTTCTTAGCAAAATTGATTACGGTCTTTTCCTAGTTGGTAATGCACCCAAATCATATAGTAATGTTATCAAGGGCTTATATCATCGTGAAATTAGAGAAAGTATTTACGCATTTCGTTCAAAAACTTAACAAGACTTATTTACAGAATCAGGATTGCCTTCTATCGAAGGTCGTATTAATGAAGCCAAACTAAAATTATTTACAAAACTAATGTTTTCTAATAATTCTGTTATTGATGATGACAAAAAAACACCTCACGGCAAAAAGAACAATAGATACGCCTAAGCTATATACGAATATTTCCAATTAGCAAATAGTCTCAACATAAATATACCAACTACAACTTTTACTCCTAATTATCCGCCCTGTTTTTTTTAACAATAGCTCATGTAAACAAAACACTTCAGATGACATATTTCTAAAATACTTTTTGGAGAAACAACAAACTACAGAATGAAGGTTGGTCTTTTTTGTTTACAGACGGTTAAAAAGTGATAACAGCACTTCATATGCTATTGTTGACGGTATGATCCTTGCCCTTAAAGCCTTATCTAACTATACATAAATATTTGCTGCGGAAGCTTCAGCCATTGTCAATACAGTATATATTGCTATTGGGACCCAACACAAAAGAGTAATAGGTAGTGACAGTCTCTCAGTCAACAAGTCTAGTTGTAATCCGTGTACGTTGAAATGAAACATTGTTAATGAAATTCGTGACCTGTTAACACAATTCCATGAAAGGTTAAAACGCTTTTGGATTCCAGGGCATAGCAAAATAAAAGGCAACGTCGAAGCTGATAAAGCTGCTAAATTCGCATGTATCTTATTTCCATAATCACGAAAATAAGATCAGAGAAATCTGACGTCCGTCATTTTGTTAAGGAACAGTTGCGCCAAATTCAAATTAATTTGTGATATGGTTACTATCATCCCCACTATAAGGAGTTCAATAAGAATTTTATAGCACCTATTTATTCCAAGAACATCAGTATATACCAAATTAGAATTTTTCTCTCGACTACGTCTTGTTCACACTGTTGTCACACATAAGCACATTCTTCGAAATGAAACATCTCCGAAATATTGCGGAAGAATCATCACAGTCTACTATAGTTAAGTTGACTGTTCACATTAACAACCGGAAAGGCGATAGATTTTTGGATTTACCAACCCCAAAGAGTTATTAAAGTTTCCCACCGACTACAACATTCGTTAAATTTTTGATTTTATTAACAGAACTGGAATTCTTATTTAATTCAGAGCCAATAATTAATTTTTATTTAAATATCTTAATTAGAACCTTGAAATATATGTAATTATAAACATATATTATTTTAGTAACACCCAGAGCTGATAGCGTCGTTGCTAATGCTCCTTATATTTAGTATTAGATTTGATAATTTAGTTATTAATCTAATGAACAGGAATAATAATAATAATATGTTTTACAAGATTATGTATGATTAGTAACCAATGTTGATGAAGCAAAAGTTTGATCTACAATTCATTCTATAGATTAAATAAATTAGTAATTCTATTTCTATATTCTAATATATATATATATATATATATATATATATATATATATATATATATAATGTTGTCTAATATATATTAAGCTTAAGGTCTCTTTATTTTTATTATCTTATAAAATTGTTTTTCAATATTTCGTCACTCCTTTGTGTGACTTCTTCAGGAAATTTATTTTTTAATTTGATGTGAAAAAATAATTTTTGTTTATAAAACAACAATATGAAAATTATTTGTCAACAAAATAC
>OY776277.1:117790437-117795437 GCA_963675445.1 Linnaemya vulpina | reverse complement strand
AGATGTTTCCTTACTTGACACAATAAATCCTGCATCTATTATATAACCCGTTACTGTATTTATTTGTAATTTGTCGTTTAATGTTTTTAGTACTTTAAACCCTCCTCTTAGTTTATAAAAATCAAATTGAAGCGGCCTCTTCTAAACGAAATAAAGAATACGAAGTATCTCTTTTGTCATGCCATTTGAAAATACACATATAATATGACGCGTTACACATTCATGAACTAATCAGAAACGGGAACAGAATCAGTCAATGAAAAATTAAATACAGAAATCAACAGATTACATATTCAACGTTACGCAAATGATTATTTTTTGTTATTGATTGTTATTTATGGTTAACATAACACTATAAACCCCAATATTAAATACGCTCGTTAAATACTTTCCAAACTATGTACTAAGTATATATCTAATTTGTATTCTAATATAATGCAAGTGACAACTCTCACTTGGAATTGAATTGAATATAAATGCGATTTTTATTACATATTATCATTACATTTCGAAAATTTTCTTGTAGTAATGCTCAAAAGTTAGAACGAATGGCATACTATTCTATTGAAATAATGTTATCGTTAGTACAAATAAATAAATTTTAAAATCTTATACAAACAAAAGCTCAACTCACAATAAGTATTTATTTCTCAAATAAATTACTAAAATATAATAAATGTGATACAGATTTGAAAGGTATCGGTTTTCCAATGTTGTTCATTGCAGCACAGTATTATTTGCTAAAATGCATGTTTTGGGCATATAAATTTATTCATACCATTATTTTAAATTTTTTTTTATATATGTTGTATGAGTATATATATATATATATATATATATATATATATATATATATATATATATATATATATATATATATATATATATATATATATAAAGCAGTCTTGTTATTTTGAACTGTGTTTTAAATAAAGAGGAAAGGTATTTATTTTAAAATTGAAAAGCGTACATTTCCTACTCAAAAACACATTCTTTTTCATCAACAAACCCCAACTAATTACATACATACACACAAACACTCATATATGTATATATATATATATATATATATATATATATATATATATGTGTGTGTGTGTGTGTGTATGTATATATTTAAATTCGTGTGTAAATAGAGACATATACACATATCGGGTTGTCTATTTTCCAGTTTAAAAAGTAAACGTAAACAACACACATATGAACCACACCTGATTTCGATAAAACTTTTACGTCATTATAATACAGTTACGAACATTTACGTCATTATAATACATTTACGACCACTTTCGCGAATTTCGGACCAAATTTTGGCGATAACTTGATGAATGTTGGTTGACAAATACTTCAACATTATCAGAGTAGATACGAATTTTAATATAATCCCACAAAAAAGTCACACCACACCATCTTACTGTTTTCCTCGTGGCATTGTCTTGTTGAAACTACATATTGTCCATATCAAAATCTTTAATAGCAAGCTATAGCATATGGCTATAACCAATTGCTATATTTTCGTCACATCCAAGGAATTGCAAGTCTCACTACATCTGTAACGCTTCGGTCTCTTCAAATTTTTTCGAAATCTTGCCAATTCCTTACATAGTATATAATGCTTGAAAAGTTGGCATGTTTGAACGACCACATTGGTAGTAAGCTTTAACTTTTTGAAAGTATACTTCAGTTCGTAAACGATCCATACTGAAAAAAGAGCAGCCTTTCTCCCAAATAACACTTCAAATTGCAGATATTGAATAGCCGACAGCTGTGCAAGACCGCCAGTTTTGAAAGCACAAAATGGATAACCAACCCTTTTTAAACTTTTTTTATATAGTTACGTTATGAGTTTATATGAATATATATATATATATATATATATATATATATATATATATATTTATATTTATATTTATATATATATTTATATATGTAAATGTGCCAATCGAAAGTGGATATAAACGAAATCAAAAGCTTGTACATATATAGATACATACATTCGTACATATATTAGGCTAGGACATGGCGGATAGAATTATTGCAAATACATATATTCCGGAAAAGTTTAAGGTGACTGGCTACTAGTTTAATATATTCGTGTAAAGTTGTACGAAGCTGAAATTAAATTTCTATTAATTTTTTACCCGCAAAATCAAAAAAAATAACGTATTAAGTAATTCAAGACGAATGAATACCATCTAGCCTTATATAAGATTATAAAAACCATCATAGTGTAGGCAATCATATGTATCCTCATTATAAGATCCTAGCTGAAAGAAATTGTTTAATATAAAATTAATAAAAAAGATCTATTGTTAAACAAGTTCAAAAGGCCAAAAGTTGAAGCACTCATTTCGATTATTTGAGCTCCTTTATAAATTCAACATTTATTTTATTTTTATATAAGAGGTATCTTTTAACTTAAAATTAAATTTATTACAATATAATTTAAATAGAAACTGCTATCGATAGTGGTATTGATATGTTTTGATAATATTAAAATACTTTTGGAAAGCTGTTTCTTATACCTATAATGTCAAACACTTAGTTGTTGGAATTATAATATCTTAATATAATACACTAAATTTTTTTGGAACAGCATGTGCCTTAAGTTATTTTGATTTAGATTGGCTTTGACTGAAAATGCAATATGTAGCTATCAAAAAATTATACTTACATATGTATACGTTTCGATTTTCTTTTTTCAATCATTAATAATATCAAATGTAAGGAAAAAATTGTTAGATTGTAAGAAAACAAAGCCAAATATAATCTTCTGTTGCTTTTCTACAAGCACGCAAAATTAATGCTGCTATATGTAAGCATATTAGCATATTTCGAAATTAGTGAATCGTTGCGCAGAAAATCCTAAAATAAATTTCTTCAGAAAGCATGGGTGACATCGACTTTAGCATTTTGTTCTTGCTTATGTTTACAAATTGTTGACAAAATTAATCAATTTTATCCGCGTAGAAATTTATGTGCAAATTATGTCGTACTATTCCAAAATGAAAAGTGGATATAATAAAATGTACTAAAATAACATAATTTTATTTTTATAATTTTCCCAAAAAACTTGTCAAAAATAAACGATTTTTTTTACTTTCAAAATATTCTTCTATCACATACAAGGAGTATGTGATAGAAGAATATTTTGATGACGCTGTTAGTGAAAGTAGTTTTCAGTATGTTTACGTTCTGGAAGTAGCTTATAAATGTTACTTGTGATACCCCGTGATTTCCACAATTGAGGACTTATTTTATACCTGTTCGTATACATAGTACTATTAAGGTAAAAACATAAATATTTGAAAATCTCAATGCCATCCCTGTACTATGCACAAAAACCATTATCTGTAACAGAAATAAAGTAATAAAATTATGAAGGTATCTATGTATGTACGTACATATGTATGTATAATTTTTGTACAAAAGCATAGAATTTAATTGAATTAGACCAACTGATCACAACGGATACATAATTATAAATTAAAACGAATGATGTGCATATTACGATTTTAATGGATTAGTATTCTCTGTACATTAAGCTGATAAGGAGATAGGGTCTTACATATTGTATATATATATATATATATATATATATATATATGTATATATATATATATATATATATATATATATATATATAATGTATATATATATATATATATATATATATATATATATGTATATATATATATACATATATATATATATATATATATATATATATTGTTTGTTTGTTTGTTTTAAATTGATAGAGTAAAAGGGTTAAATAATAGCACATTAATGTACGTTTATACTACAAATCTACCTATATAGATAACACAACAACTGTGTACAGTGATTTAGGATATTCGTTTTATTAGGGGAATTTTAAATGTTTAGCATGTAATGAGAATGGGGTGGTGCCTTAAGCAAAAATATTGTACTAAATGTAATATCAGTCGAAAAGTGGTGATCGTTGAGAATACTTCGTAGACGCGGTTTACCGCTGTCAAAAACGAAATGCCTTTATGAGGCCTAAGAAAACGCTAGTTTAAAAATATAAACCTACGGTGGGATATATTGTATATAACAGCGGTTATTATAATTAAATTTATAAAGTAGACATATTTACATACACATACTTATCAGGAATGGATCAATTAAAGTTGTCTATCGTATTAGTTCTGCTGCTTATGTTTGATGAACTCTATTGCGGACAATTACGAAGGATATGGATGCAAGATCATTGCCGAAATGGAATTTGTAGTGGAATTGAAATTAATCGTAATGATTATGTAATTATGTCTCAGGTGCCATTTGAAAAACAAACTATGCTCACTTTCGTGAATTCATCAATTCGGAAAATACCCCACTTAATGTTTGATACTTTTCCAGATCTACAAATATTGCACATGGAAAATTGTTCAGTGGAATCTTTTGAAAAGCCTCAGTTTGAGGGTGCCAGCAATTTAATGAGTTTGTTTTTAGGACATAATTTACTAAAAGATATCCCAAAAAATATATTTTTGGGTGCTGATAATTTGAATATTTTACATTTAAATGACAATGCATTAAAAGTGTTGAACAATCAAAGCTTTAATGCTTTAAAAGAGTTGAAAACGCTGTCGCTAGAAAACAATAAGTTGAATACGTTGCCTTTGGAAATATTTATTCATATGAATAACTTGTTGGACTTGAATTTAGCTGGAAATCAACTGGAACTAATTCCAGTAAATATTTTCTATAAAAACATCAACCTGGAAAAAATAAGCTTGGCGCGAAATTGTTTTAAAATTATAGAGCCAAAATTATTAAAATTTCAAAATCATATATCGCGTTTGGATGTTTCTGGTAATATTCTTCAGGAGTTGGATCTAAATTTTCCAATTTTAGATTCAGTCATTCTTAATAATTGTGGCTTAAGTAAGTTGGATGTTCACGGCGTTGTCAAAGAACTAGAGCTGCGTAATAATTCCTTCAGAGAATTTCCACATATAACACATGCTAACAACGTC
>OY776277.1:117782937-117785437 GCA_963675445.1 Linnaemya vulpina | reverse complement strand
AATTGTTTAAGCATTAACTTTTTAGAACATGTCCAAGCCAAAATTACTTTAACATCCCAGCGTAGAGGAGACATTCAACTTAACCTTATATCACCTGCTGCTACCAAAGTTACATTATTAACACCTCGGTAATAAAAACTTATTTGACTGAAACTAATAGTAAATATATATAAACCGGGATATTCATCGTTAGGTTTCATTGATAATGTAAAAGAAAACAAAAAAAAAATGATTTTTATTATCGGTTAAAAGAAGAATTTATTGCATTTACTGTTTGAAAATATCATGTGTGCCACGACTATGTCTGCAAGCCTTTGTTTTTCATTAATATAAACTTAATGTAAACTGGGGTTCAAATTTGCAAATTGTATTGGAAATAGTGATTTCAGTATTTTCCTCGAATCGTATATATATATATATATATATATATATATATATAATAAATAAATATATATATATATATATATATATATATATATATATATATATATAATAAATATATATATATATATATATATATATATATATAATAAAAATATATATATACATATATATATATATATATATATAATAAAAATATATATATACATATATATATATATATATATATATATATATATATATACCTATATATATATATATATATATATATATATATATATATATAAATATATATACGCTATCCATTCCGAATGAATAAGAAGTTACACCTACTAATATAATATAAATGTCATACTTTCAGACTTCATGACACATCTCGCTCTGGTTTTAATCAATGGCCTTTTATGTCCGTCCATACTTGGGGAGAATCTCCACAAGGAAATTGGCAACTTGAAATACACAACGAAGGACGATACATGGGTAAGTTTTGATTAAAAGCAACATAAGATAATAACCGAAGAAAAAATTTAATATCGTGTACATATATATATCTATATATATATATATATATATATATATATATATATATATATATATATATATACGCCCTTGTGTGTCTGCATATACAAGACTGCTCTTTAACATGTTTACAAAGTTGAAAAGTTACTTATAATGCAGACATACGAGTATGTGCTTCTTTATAATACGAAACAGATAATCACCCTTATCGTGTTTGGCGTTTTTCACCTTTAAATTCGACATATTGTAATATATTAAAGAAAAATTTTGTTCTTTGTCTTTAATATATTACAAATTGTCTAATTTTGAAGGCGAATACGCTAAACACGAATATGTATTAACCTTTAGAAAATATCTAGAAAAGTTGTTGTTAATATCTCTGAATAATATGTTGTAATGAGTGGTAGTTTATCTGTTGGTAATACTTTTAACCGTCACAATTTGTCTATTTTTTACTCTTCAAACATTGCGGCAATGGAAATTTTTACGAAATGTAAATAAAAAATAAATTTAAATTAAAGGTCATGCTCTATTGAGGGAATGGTCTCTTATATTTTATGGTACAACAGAGCCAATTGATCCAAATGACCCTGTGTCAATAGCTCGAACTACACTCGTTGACATCACAACGCCAAATTCCAGTTCTTCAAGTAACAATTTGCATCAGGTATATTCAGCGCAATATCCGCGGATGTCCAACAACAATATAAATTTTTCAAAAATGGGCTTAGCTGGAAAGCTTTCTACGTCGAAATTGCCTCTGAACAAATCAGTCTATGTGGCATCTAATAGCGATATAAGAAATGATCCATTATTTAAAGCATTAAATCAAGGATCTATCAATAAAAAACAGCAACCTTCGAAAAATACAAAACCTAACAAAAATAAGGGAAAGTCTCAAGAAAATAATAAATCAAGTAAAACCTCTAATAATAACGGAAGGCCGTTGAAACAAAAAGAAACTACAACACAGGTAACATTTAGTTCGCAGAAAAATAAGTTTTATCGTATTTCCCAGCAGAGCAAAATACAAAACTCACCTGAAGTAATTCTTAAACAAAAAGATAATAAATTGCAGAAATCAAATGAGAGATTACATTCACCTGACGATAAAACTAGCCGGAAAGTTATTGCACAGTTACAGACTTTTTCATCTACTGTCGCCAGCAATGGAAAAATAAACTCAAAACCCAATGCCTTATCAGCTAAATTATCTGGTAAAGCTATAAAGCAAATCAAGGAGCATGCGTCTACAAAAAACCCTTTGCTGACAACAGATATCCTGGTTCCCATTCGCAGCGGGTCTTTTGTTATTCAACCTAATCAAAAAATAAATAATCTGTTTGAACGATACGAGAAAATCCAGTCAATATATCCGGAGTTTCAACCCTATCAACCTATGTTGAAGGACAAAAATGATAAAGCAGGTAGTTTTAAAAATGTATCAACTAATTTGCCGCTTGAAATTGGATCAAAAATTAGTGCTGGTGTTGGAACAGCAATAATCAAGCCTTTACGAGAAAACTCCAAAAAATCATCCCCAAGTTTTGTTCCTGATAAAAAAATTTTAAAGAAACAGCAATTACTTTTAGCGGCGGCT
>OY776277.1:117752937-117777937 GCA_963675445.1 Linnaemya vulpina | reverse complement strand
ATTAATGACAAACTGAACTCATTAACCTTTATAACGACACTTGATAGTACATAATGTAAACTTTTAACCATGTAACATTAGTTTTAGATCGAAAACTTAGTGAAATTTATTTTTGATACCACATTTATTACAATAACGTGCTTATTATTTGTGTAGAAGGTCTATTACATAAAATTACATAAATTTTTCAAATCCCTTACGGTTTAATTTCATCAAGTACACAATAGTTACTGAATACTTCCACGCTATGAAACATACATATTAGGATATTGTATTCACAAACGTATATTAGCTGTTTTATGTTTTATAAAATTCTAAATTTCGAAACTGGCAACTTCACACTTTTTTATGCTACAATACACCGAATATAAATTTATATACTTACATATTAATGTCTATTCGAATCTATAAATAACATTGTATTGCTTTCAATTATGCTAAAACTTTTTTCAATAATTTTTAAATTGCTTTTCTAACTTCATTCTTTAGAATTTTTTTGTGAAGGAAAAACAAAAAAGTGAATTGATTGAAAAAAACACAATATTTTATTACGCGGGTAAAAGGTATTTGAATAGCAAGTATCTTCTTATTTTTTATAATTGTATATACTTCACTAACTATTCCTTTTACCTCAACGGAAACAAGTCTGTACAATAACTTGTATAATAATACAAATGTATGAAATTTTACTAATAAATGGGTAATTAAACTCTTTTAACTTATTATAAATTAGACCTTTATCAAAATCACTAGAAACTTTTATACATATGTACGTATGTGTTTGGTTTTTAATAACAGATCGTCCGTCGTACGTATATCATGATATTTAGCTAAGAAAGAGAATAATGATATCTTTTTTTAATTTGCATTAACCAAATCGTAGTATTCCACTGCATTTAGCCATAAAAAGTTGTATACACTTTTAATATGATTAACTTTTCCTATTCAATATCTTAATGACTGACAAAAATTCTGGCAGTTCGTTTGTATTTATTTGGTTCGGTAAAATATGATTAGGTACAATTATGTATTTTTTAATGTTACACCAACTGCTACTTTGGAACAGTTTTAGTGATTTTATACACATTTTCAGTGCAATTTTTTTGTATATTTATTTCATACACAGAATTATGATACTGTTTGTAAGGTAATATCATTTTTCCTTTTATATGCAGAAAGAATTAAAGTTAGTAATTCTTGTGTCCTCTCTTCTTCCTTACTAATAAAAAACATTTTAAATCAGATAAGTGTTTGTTGAGTTAAATAGTTCCAATAATATTGGAATAAAATAGTTTGAACTAAAAAAAATATTTTAGTAAAATTTTATTAAAAATAATGCTGATGGTACAATTTTAAAATACTTAATACCGTCCCCGTTATAACTAAACGAACACTGCGAAGTCAAAATAGAAATGATGATTGACAATTCTGTTTGTATATATCCTTTCAAACGACAAAAACTCTCAAATATGCAGTGATTGATGTGTTTTTATCGTCTCCAAGGCCTTTTGATTGTAGGAATTTTGTATCGAACTATTTGTTGCTATATTAAGAGATAGGCTAATTGCTAAAAATAAGTACTTTGAATTTTGTTGATACTTGCATATAACAAAAAATGCAGTTTGCATTTTAAAATGTCGCTTACCACGAAAACGTTGAACCAAGGACTATAGATTGACCATAGATAGTCTTTGGTTGAACAATAATTGCGGATCAACGGATGTGGAAAGGTTTTCTTAAATACCATCCGTATCTTTTGTGATATAGATTTCGGCAGCTTACGAACGACGTGATATTCACATACATATGTATTTAATAAGAAAAAAATAAAAAAATTGTTTTTACCCTAAAATTAGAAAAAATGTTACATCATTTTACAGAATTGGCAATGCTGCACTGAATGTTGTATAATAAAGCAAGTTCAATTATTTTAATATCATACATATGTATCAATACATAAATACATATGAATATTATACGTCGATATTTCAACTGACTGCCAAGATGAAATACACGGTTTCTTTTGAGCTATGTTACATTCAGTACGTGTCCGTCAACACAAAGTAAAAAGTTTGTCAACTTTTGGCGTACGTTGAATACTGTGACAGACATCAGTGTAGTTTTTTCAGCTCTTTGATTAACTGTTTTGAAAACTTATGTATAATAAATGATACTATGTAATTAAATACATAAAATTGCAAAGAAACAAAATACTCATTGCATCAAACTTCTTCGGCAGTACATTAATTTCAGTTAAAAAAAGTCGCCGGATAACGTCCGACGAATTTTATGTATCTCGGCCTTAACGGCCCACATGCACTTCGTTCTTTTCTGTCACTTTTAAACGACGTTTAAAACTATGAGGCTTGACACGAACAACATAATGACATAGAAAATCTTGTACTTGCACGCATTATACTCATGGGAATGCTCTAGAGACTCATACATTTGATGTCGTCATGATACTTATACTTAATTTAGAACCATCTGTACTCAATATCCTTTGACGATACAAAACAAGTGTGGATTTTAAAGTACTCATCATGAGGTTCTGTATGTGGTCATCAAAAAATATGTGTGGTTCTATGTGTATGCATACGAATTTAAAATTTTCCTATAAATAAATTATAACTATACACGTACTTGAATGAGTTAAATCTATTGTGTCATAAGTATTTTACATGTAAAGTCTTACGGAGTTGATTTATAAATCAATCATGTTTGAGATATTATGCGTATGTTGATCATGATGCACTCATATGCATTGGAACTCATATTTATAAATCAGAATTTGTATGAATGAGTATAAGTACATGAGATACATTTTATTTCCGTGACTCCATACTCACTTATACTTAAAATTTTGAGACTCTAAATTCCAAAATCACTACTCATTGCTGATCACTGGAACGAATAGGGTTGATAACCGACGGCAGAAAGTCAGTTTAGGAATTTTTACGGACTATATACATATATTTCTCCGGTAATTGAAAATTACTCTGAACTTTTCTCGAGTCTCATAAGCAGGTGCTTGGAGCTATTTTTTCTAATGATATCTTTAAGAGAATCCTCAATAATTACAGTGTTTTTCATGCATATAATCTGGCAATAACTTTTATTACATAAACAATAGCTTGTATACCTTACAAGCTGCTCAGATGATTGCATGTAGGTTAAGAATTCTCAAATTGAAAATTATAAAATATTCTTTTTTATTTAAACGGTATACTCGGCCACAATTTATTATTAAGATCAGAACTCCATTCTCATATACAGGCTTTCTTAATTTAAATTTTTTTTATATATTTTTATTATTGATAGTCTACGTAATGTACAACCAATAAAAATGTTACATATAAAGTTGAGGAAAAATGTAAAGTACCTTACGTAAACTAAATGACCTAAATCTAAAGGTGGCGTGATTATTATTTAGCAATAATGCAATTATTTACATTAAATAAATGTTTTTTAATCAAATTCCTAAAAGATGCTCATCAAGTGTGTTGCAAAATAGCTACTTATTGTTAATATGTTGGAAAAGAGCTCGTTAACTTTGTTTGCGTTAGGTTATATAATATATGTACAATTAATGTATGTATGCTTTGAATGGTTAATAAAATACCAATCAGCGGCATTTCGCTAATATATTTTGAAATAGAGATTTAGAAAATATCAAAAGCTACAAATAAAATAATGAAATAGAGAAAATATTGATTTTTTAGTGTGTAATAACAACGATGATTGAAAGAAAAGCTTTTGTATTACATATTTTTTTCTCTTGCAACTTTCATAAAAGTTTTGTATTTATGTTAACAAACAGATAGTTTTTACTTAATAGATTTTGTTAAGTATACTGCTCACATATTTTTTAGCACATGTCAAAAACATAAATTAAAATTATTGTAAGTCACATTATTAATAACCATATCATTATAAATTAATTGAAATATTAGGTTTAAAGCTTTATATGTATGTATATATAGAGAATTTTTCTATAGATGTGTTTAATCGTATTATATACATACATGCTGATGTACATACATATGTACAATAAATTCCAATTTTATGTACATACATATATGAAATCAAAGTTACTTATGTGCAATATTTTTATTATTACTAAATACATAAACCACTACCAACTATATACTTGAAATTAGTTATTTAAATTAAATTAATATATTATTTAAAAACACGAAGTTAAATTTTTATACACAATATACAATGTACATAATATAGCTGCATTTTTAGCATTCTTTCGTTAACGCTCTCACATTTATTTATTAAAGCTGCAGCTTTTATTTTTTTATTTTGATTAAGAAAGAAAAATTAATAATACTGTTAGAATGATTATTGTTATACATTTAATTGAAAACAGGAATACTATAATATTCATCCTTTCTAAACAACAAACGTACAGTTTGAGTTTTCCGTGATACAAGATTCAGGTGGGATTAAGAAAGTTGAATTGAATACTGCCGATCTTATTTTGAAACTATACGGCATTTTAGTTTTACTCGCCAAATTTTTATGAAAAATTTGTTTATGCTTTCATTGTATTGTGTTTGTGACGCTGTTTTATGTAGGTTTTAATTCATAAATAACAATTAGTAGATCATTTATATTTTGGTAACATCTGATTCAAAGTGTTTGTTAGTTTCTTATACATTCAAGTTTCTGTATAACGCATCTACCGTACATATACAGTGTATATATGTTTAATAGTGCTGGCGATTTCTGCTAGTTAATCTTGTTGAACATTTGAGAGGTTGTCTACAGTATAGTTGCTTAGATTATATATAATTGTGCTCAGAAAGAGTTCCGATATTCATTCACTGTACATATAAATTATGTTCGTAGCATGCTGCAAAACATGTAGACATTCGATATGCATTTATTTTGGTAACGATATTAAAAAAGTAACTTATAATTTGCAGGCGGTAATATCTACTGAAGCCCTGCACAAGCACAAGCCATTACAAAATAAATAACAACGATCAAAATGTGGAAGAATAGAACAAAAGTTCACTAAGACCATGATAAATTAATATGAAGGTGAATAAAAATAAAAATGAAGTAGGACATCAAAACTAAAATAGCTCATTCAAAACATGTTGGAATAGATACCGTACTATTTCAGTTGGAAAAATACTAAACATCAGCAAAAATTATAATGAGTATGTTTCGGTGCATTCGGTCGGCGCTTTTGTTATGGTTTGCCGATCTTTACTTCATTGTCGGGCTTTGTCTTGATTTTCTATTTGTTTTGCAAACACAAGCGCTAACAAAACGTTAATGTGCTTTAAAGTGGAAGAAGTAAAACATAACTTTCAACACGTTTTGCGCAGTTTTTTAATATCCACCTGTAACCGATATTCATTAACTCTAAATTATAATCAAATTTGAATATTCTGCCAAATAATAATCGAATCATGTAGAACCCTACAGCCTGAATTATTCTTTTGCAGCCCAAGAGGAATCTTTTGTTTATTAAATAGATTTTATCTGCGTATAAGTTATAAAGTTTTGGTTTGCTCTCAACTAAAATTCACATTTACATGTTTATTTTTCAGTCGTTGATATAGTTTGTCCACAAGTAATAACTTTTAATAAAAGTTAAAAGATCGCTTGTAGCATATGGTAATACATATCTTAATCTTCTTCGAGTCCTTCACGAAAGGAACCCAAATGAAATTTAAAAAGATGTATATTTCTTAACTCTAATATTATTTTTACATTAGATACGAAAGTTTAAAGTTTTTAATTTAACATGTTGTCAACACAATTTAGTATGCAGACATACTAGACAAATGTTTTGCGTAATGAGTGTTACTGACTTTAATTGCAAATTAATTGTCAGAGCAAATATAGCTAAATGTGAATTTTTCTGTGATATATTACAATTTCACACTTGGCTAAATAAGTGATCAACTTGTATGCTCGAAATTGTATTGCAATTTCGATTGATATCGAAGCTCTTATTTGGGCCCAGTTATGTTTTGAAAATACAAGAGCACAACGATACAACAATTTCTCAGTTTAGAAGTGCGGGCATAAGCAAATATTGTTTTATTTTAGCTGTAAAAACACAACTGAGTTTGTGAATTGAGCAAATGTTTTACTAAGTCGAAAGAATATATATTTATTTCTTTTTGGCTTAATGAAATAAATATAAATTTATTCACAAAAGTAACAAATCATTCTCTGTTCACTTAATTTACACAAAAATAAAAAGCTATTTAAATTTTCTATTTACTAAAGTTTCATGTCATTTAATAAATTTATTTATTTTTACAAAAAATAAATCAATGGCCTGCAGCTAAAATGATTAGAAAATTCAAGTGAAATTTCAAAAGTACAACTGATGTATAAAGCAATAAGCCCTGAAGCAAAATTTTGTACATATCATTTCATCCTAGAAGTCAGATTAAGATTATTTTCCTTAGGTAACCAAGAAGATTCCAAATAAAAGATTTTAATATTATTTGAGGCAGTGAAAATAGCTAATTGAATACCAGATCGATTCACATACATTGCGATTCAGTTTTTTAAATCTTTTTTTAAATTTATTCGAAAAATTAGTGAATAATCTGAGTCGTTCTCTTACAATGCGTATCTGCAATTAGTACGCACATGACAAAATGTCGAAGCACAATATTTTCCTGTGCAAGATACACACATACATAAATACTTTTATATAACAAGTAGACAAATGATTCACGTATCTTTTAATACATATACGTACAACACATATAAATATATTTTTTAACTAACGTGGTACTTAAGAATAAGTTAAAACAAACGCCAAATTGTTGAACAAAAAAGATAGGGAAAGTAACGTTAACTAAAATATTAATTATAAAAATGATAAAACTAAGAAATGTATAAAAAAATATTAAATAATTACATGTGTAAATTAAAAATATAATAAGGATGAACAACCAACTAACAAATTTGTAAAAGGAAATACTACATACATATATTACATGTATATGTATGTATGTGCATACGACTACATAAATACACTACATTAATTTTAAATATAAGATTATGAAAGCAAAAGTAAATCCATAACACTATAGAATGATAAAATGAAATATATGTAAATATATAAATACATAAATAAATACACACATATTTACATACACCTTAACATAATTACGTGTGTAGTACACTAGTAATTTTAAAAATAATACAATAAAAAATTGACGAACGAAAATGTTTTCATAAAACTGCTAGCACAAAAATTTGATTCAAATTTGGTTTATTTCAACAAGGTAAGCGAAAATGTGCTTAATTAATTCAATTAATTCCTACCTCAACTTTTTAAACTGAGCGATTTCGATCAACGTTTCGAAACGATCTATTAAATAAATGAAATTGAGATTAACTTCTTGTAATTATATAAAAATGAAAGCCACCTGAAACGTAGCACAATATACGTTAGATGTTTTTCTTGACAAAAAAGGTGAGTGGAATTTCTAAGCTGATAATTTGATGGCCATGTTTTGGGAATATTCTTTATTATTTTATATTTTTGATGAAATACCTTAAACGTTTGTTTAACATATCTTTGCTGCATTTTTCCATTGATAACTTAGAAACTCACCTTTTGTTAGTGATTTTCATTTCAATAACATATCATTTGCAAATGCTTAATTCCTCATTTTACTTTTTTACAATTTTGTTTATGGTGGCTGCTCCTAGTATGTCATTTTTGGTTTGAGAAAAGCATGTTTTCGCTGTTTTGTTTAAATTACAATTTTATTTTTTTATCATAATTTTATTCGTAAAAATTATTTTAAACGTTATACGTCTTTATATGTATACACTTGTATTTAGTAGTTACTTAAAAATTTTCATCCCGAAGCTTTCATCCTGATTACGGTTGTCATTTTTAGCCTACAAATTCTACAGTTTGTAAAAGATTAAAAACAAAAAGCTGTATTTTTCTTTAATCTACTACAAATTGTAGCATTTGAAGGCGAAAATCGTCAACCTTAATCAGGCTGACAACAATCACGCTATATAATGCATTAAACACATTCACTATACATGGTACTACCGACTATAACCTGTCAAAAATAGAAATATGTGTGTTTAAGAGGATGACCATTTCTACTACAATAGGCAACCCGGTACTGGTTGTTGTCCATGCTATTTTTGCGGTTACAGTCAAATCAAACTAATTTCTATTTTGGCGAGCAACAATCAGCAGATGCAATTTGCCAACGTAATATAAATAAATTAAATGATTGTAAACTTGAAAACATTAGAGTTGGGACCAACTCGATCAAACGCTCATTTTTGCTAAAAACCTCTGATCAAGCCCATTCAAATTACATTGATTTGTCCAGAGGTTTTTGGCAAAAATGAGCGTTTGATTGAGTTGGACCCAACTCTAAAATATATTGTCTTGTTCGACAACAAAAATATTAAACTATATCTTTAAGCAAATGTCATTACATTCATATTTTGTATGGATTATACATAGTTTAGTAGAGTAACATCATATAAATTCGGAATTTGTAGTCGGTGAATGTGTTTAAGGCTTAAGAAATCGTTATTACTGTTTTTGATTGATGTTATACTCTAGACGATTTCATTCGAATTTAATTTTGGATTAACAAACGATTGCTTTTAAAAGCCGTGTGATTTAAATCTTTTCCAATTGAAAAAATCTAAGAACATAACCCCAAATATAAATTTACCCCAAAATAAATTTACAAAATTCTACAAAGTTCCCCCCAAATGGTAAATGTGGCTGGTTGCGCGCTTGGTCATAAGCAAGATTAGTTGTAGGGCGAATTATCTTTCGAACTCTACAAAAATAGATCGTATGAATATTTATATGAAAATGTTTCAAAATTTTTATAAGAACACCTTTCGAAGAAAAAGCTTAAATTATGCGATGAAAATTGCTCTTCTAAATCTAGTGTCGAGCCGCTTATGCTGCCATATGTTGTTATATTTAACCAGGAAGAGTGTACAGTTTTCCGATTATCAGAAATTTTACTATTTATGGACTACATTAGGCAGCGTATTGACTCAGCAGACCGACAGACATCAAAAAAGTATATAGTTGCAAGCATTTATCAAAATGAAGTTCAATTGTATCAGGAAAATTATTTATGCTTATGGTCACTTCGCCATGGTGTCCAGTAAAGAATTTAATCTCACCCTCCGGCTTTGACGCTGCAGCTATACCTTCGTTCAGTTTGAAGTGTACTGAGAATGTGGTGTGCTCCATACATACTTCGGTGTAGGGTACATAAGATTTGACGCAGCCGAATCCCTTCAACTTATATATATATATATATATATATATATATATATATGTATGTATATATATTTATATATATATATATATATATATATATATATATGTATATATATATATATATATATATATATATATATATATATATACATATATATATATATATATATAATATGTATATATGTATGTATATATATATATATATATATATATATACATATATATATATATATATATATATATATATATATATACATATATATATATATATATATATATATATATATATTTATATATATATATATATATATATATTTATATATATATATATATATATATATATATATATATATTCCTTCGTTCTACGTAAAATAAAAATTAAGAAATAAGATCACACACGATATTATATATTTGGATCATGTGTGTGTTCTTAACGTCACTCTTACGAAATATCTAATTTCTTTGATATTAGACGTACACGTCTACATAGCACTGCCTGCCAAGCATTTTAGATCGTGATCGACGGATAATGCTCCAATAACATTCATACTAATTATAGCTCATTAAACGTAGAATGTAGTTTAAAGGGGGAAAATAAATTATTTGGAATTTTATAAACCTCTACTGACTGAATAATACACAATCTTTTTTGATTCGGACCAGAAACTATGCTATATGAGTCCTTACCAAAGTAAGTGTCAGTAGAAATAACCACTTTTGGAATCTGCTAAATACTTAAAAACTAATAGAGTAGAAAAACAAAAGTGGAATAGTTTGTCGATTATATTATAAGGTGGTACTTCTCTGCAACTTAATGTACTACCGGACTTAATGTCATAAGATTCGAATTCTAAGTAATTTAAAGACCTCAATGATTATTTTATATAATTCATGCTTTTTACTTCTTTTTTTAATGAAACAGTATTATTTTACTAATATTTTTTCTTAAAGCTATCATTTTCATGCAAAAAATATATGTACATATGTATATAGTGCAAATCTACATAAAAATATCTTTGAAATCATATAACGATACCTAGATAGAAGTACACCACGAAATAAGTTTCGTATTATACATATGTAAAACTTTCTAAAACGCACCTACACTATGTATGCAATGAATAAATATGATTAATTAATTTTTATGTAGCCATGAATATTTATAAGTGTTTTTTTTAATACTTAATATAGCTTGTGCTCCTCCAACACTTTTCTACAAAGGACGATGTTATGACGCTTGCCCAATTCGCACTTTCATCTATAATCATACTGGAAATGCAGAGCAGTTTGAAAACGATGAATTAAATCGATTCACGAATTTGCACGATGACGACGAATTGCAATCGATTGATCGCAAAAAGCGCAGCAAATTTTTAAATCGGACTAAAAATTACCTAAACGAATATAATCAGAACACAGGTGGTTCCCAGATTGAAAATATTAAAACAAGTTGTGAGCCCTGCGATAAATCATGCTTGAGATGTTATGGTCCTCTTAATTCACAGTGTAGAGTTTGTCCTATTGGAAGTCAACTCAAACATGTGGCACATGCAAATGAAACGTATTGTATAAATTTATCTGAAAGAAGCTCGGGAAATGCTTTTGGAAGTCTATCACCATATTCCTTTTCTAGGAATTTATTTATATTAATTATAATTTCCTTCGTTATTGTGGTTGCACTAGTCCTTTCTTATGGCATGTTTAGGAAAAGAAAATTTTTGCAGAACTGTTCGAAAACACAAAATGAGAATGAAATCAATTCAACATATTCGTACGATCGTGTTGCTTTGTTTGCAGATGAAGATAATCAGGAAAACGAAATCGAAAATTTCAACCAACTCCCAGCTACGATAAAAATATATACTGATGATATTCAAAATAAAGAAATAGTTGAAAAATAAGCTAATTTTAATAAATCAAACACACTGAATTGCGAGTAAATTTGAATAAAACATTTCGTTATAGTTTGAACGTGGTATATAAGAAGAAAATTAATGTGTACATACTTTTATTATTCACCTCTATTTTGTCACCGTCGCATGAAGAAATCACTTACGTAGTAGTTGTGAACAAAAATTTATTACTGCCGACAATCTTTGAGTATTGCGGAAAAAATGCTTAAAAGTCAAATAGTTAAGAAATTGTGAAAGTTAGTACTGTATACCTAAATTACGAGTGTCCTAGTATGCACGTGTGGGGATGTTGTACATTTATATATATGTAAATAATGTTTATGCATTTCATTAGTGGTTTCACAAAATCATCAGTATACTTCAAATATAATTTTGAGAAGATTCAAAAGTACATCTGTCGCAAAGACTTTTATATATATAAACCATCTGAACGAATTTACGCAAACAAAAAGCTCCGCGGTTTTTGTAATTTTATGTCCGTTGTATTCTTGCTTCTACTGGATATAAATATACTTTTGTCTGGATTAGTCAAAAGAAAGAGTATGAAAAACTTTGTTTTGGAAATTAAATATATCCTCATTATCCTTCAAAACTCTACAAAATTTTGTTGCCTGGGATGCTTTTAGACTGATTTGAACAGTTTTGTTACGCACGTGGAACAGTCCTATTATTATTCATTAAAAACAATCTGTAATCATGTATTTTCATAAAAGCGGTGATTTATTTGTATTAAATTGATTACTTAACGATATGATTTCTATTATTATACATTTTTTATGTTGGTGTTCTTCCTATTTATTATTGGTTGTGACTTATCTGAAAAACTTGCAACTGAATTATAAGTACTGTATTTTTTTTTTCATTTTTATTTATAAAATACAAGGCAAATCATTATTAAACTTTAAGCTTTAATTTTTAAAATAATTTGTGACCTTTTTAAAGTCTTCTTTTGTTTTTCTACTTAACATTTCTATAATTTTTATAAGAAAGCCTATAGCTTAATGTACTTTTTTAACCATATTTATTCCAATATTAAACTACAGTTCTTAAAGTTTGTTAAAATATTTTAAACAATATTTTGTTATCGTTACTGGAAATTGCTCAACAATAATTTTGTGTCACTAATGGGGATGTTGCTTCCTGGTTACTTTTACTCTTTTTCTAAAGAAGTTTCTGTTTATAGTTTCTTTTTTTATTATAGGAGCGTTGGATTGAAAAAGACATATTATTTCCATTAACTTTCGGCAGGTTGATTCATGGTAAACTGTGTAATACCATCTTGCTCCATAGCCTCTAGGATGTCAGTTACATACGCAGCTACATCAGTGTTGGTACGTTCACCCCTCAAAATAAATGGCATCTGTAGTAGACGATCATATTTTGGACGTTCACTTTCATTTTTAATTAAACTGTAAAACATATATTGAAAAAAAGAACAATAATGATTTTGCAAAACAACACAACGGAAGTAGATATGGTGCAATTTAAGAGAAAATTGGTAGCGAAGGACGATGATCTAATATGATAATTTAAATACACAACAACGCAGGTCAGAAAATTCGATCCCATATTCATAACTTGGCTAAGTTTAGGAACGAAAGCACGTCCTTATGATTCGTAGTGTTAAAAAATATTTCAGCCAACAGGTCCCGTTACAATATTTTTGTTTCCTTATAGACCCCGTTAAGATTACATGAATCAGATTTTGTAGTACACTTATTTCTTCTAATTAGTGACTTATAATCATTCTATAATTTTAATTTGAAAATTTCATAAAACTGCGACGAAGTATTAATCAATTTAATATTTTGGACAATGCTTAACGAAAACCAAAGTATTAATTGTAATGTTTAACCACTAATTATTTGATATACTGCAATTGTGATTGACAAACAAAATTTGAATTAATTGGCAATTGCTTACAAAGGAACGCCTCCCAAGCGTGGGACTCTCACTCGCATGCGATCTTTGACGTGTTTTTATCGTTCCCAGGTCATTCAAATATGGAATTCACAATAACTTATTTTGTGCTATAAAAAATTTTACAATTAGATTTTAAATGTAAATTTGTATCTGAAAATTTTATTAGTTTCAGAGTGAACCAGAACGGCATTCGAATATTATATTGCCATAGCGATTAGATTACTTTGTGTTAAGAAAATCATCATAGTAAATAGGTACTCACCAAGTGTTCACAAATTCCACAAACTCGGTGGAAAATTCTTGACCCTGCCGGAGACGAGGTGGGTCCCCTTGAACCACCTAAAAATGAAAGATTATATTCTGAATAATGTTATAAAAACGTGTACGGACTTGACACAATTGCTCAAAAACAGAGTCCCATCTTCGATATGGAAAAGTACCGGTAGCAACTTCCATAAGGGTAATTCCTAGGGACCAAACGTCACTTCTGACATCATATCCTTTCGCTCGTTCTGGGTCAATTCTTTCTGGCTGAGCGATTAAAGTAAATAACATAAAAATTGAATTATCGAAATTTTTAAATGACTACTTACAGCCATATAAGGCCTGCAGCCAGCATCCTTAGTCTTTGCTATTGAATCGACTAACTGCCCCGATATGCCAAAATCACACAACTTAATATCCCCTCTTTTATGAAGCAAAATATTACTTGGCTTAACGTCGCGATGTATTATTTTCAAATATTCTTTGAGATAATTTAGTGCATGTACGGTAGCCACTGTAATTTTCGCTAATATCGATTCTGGTATTCTTTGTTTCTTATGTTCAAATATATACTTGTAGAATTTATCTAAGGAAGTGTCCATTAATTCCATGCATATCCAGCAATCACCCTCTTTAAAAAGTGCACCGTAAAATTGTACAATAAAGTTGCAGTCATTTGATTTCATGACTACTTCAAGATCCATGAGAAGCTGTTTTTGTTCCTTCTCATCTACAGTAGATCTGATACGTTTCACAGCCATTACCATGCTATTCTTTCTAAATACCATCTTGTTGACAGCCCCAAATGCACCTCGACCTATTTCTCCCAAGTCTTCCAAATCATCTGAAGTAAACTGGTAAACATCATGTGGACACGGTCCCAGTTGAAGTTTCCCGCACGCTTGCTGTCGAATACGTTCTCTTGTGCGGTCCGTAGGAACACTCACGGGAATACTCACTGGTGGAAAACTTTTTGTTGATGAAGCTGAACCAGAAGAATTCGACGACTGAGACGATGGTGCATGTCTCACAGCTAGGGGGTTTATGCTTAATTCAGTAGGAGGGACACGAGGCCGACCTGTAAATGTTAAAAATCTTGTAAAATAATTAAGAATCTTTTACATAAATAAAAATTTAAGTAATTACCAGCGAATAAACTTTTTGGGCGTTCAGCCATAACTCGTAATACACCGAAGCTTAATATCCTGTAGTACTTTTCTTTGAATACAACTAGTATTTGTTAAAATTATATATCGGTGGATAAGGATGGCACGATTGCAGAGGTTCATCAATTATTAATAGACGGCTTACAAAACTTATTAAGGCGATTAATTCCGCACGATTGAACAGGAAAATAATAGCTTCATCGCATTTGCACAAACACAAACAAACATCTGACTACCAAGATCAATTTTACCACAGAACTACTTACAATTTGTTTAAAAACTATTTTTATTTGGGAAATCAATAATACAAGTTCAGCTTAAAAGTTATTTAATAAGATTAAATCCCAACGAAGTCACTTTTACTCATAAGACTTCTTTAACTTTCACTAAAACAAGATCTATTTTTGCTGGATAACAATTGTAAATCGAACGGAGACTGTTTTTATAATTGATGAAATACATACCTATGCAAGTATGTGTGGTACGCAATTATTTAAAATGTCAAGATTGGAATAAGCCTCATAACTTATTTTAACTAAGAGTATCTTTATCTTTGTGTTTAAGTGTTTATGTATGTAGAATTTTAAAAATTTAGAAACTCTTCAGCCTTAAAAAATATATTCAATTTTAATAGCAATGTGGAAACGGTTGAAATCCTGCCGAGCTTAAATCTAGTGTTGCCAGAAGTCAATATACATATCTATCTATACAATTTCGTGTACATCAAGGCGCATCTATACTAGGTGACCTTAATATGCAAACTGATGAACAGCTGATACAGTTCGCCTGATTCGCCTTGAAGTCGTTTGTCAAAATCTTCTGCTTTCGCCTTAGTTCGCCTTGAACTCGCTTGTCAAAATCTGCTTTTTAGTCTTTGCGCCAAAAAGAATATTTGTGAAGAGTTCAAAAACAAAAATTTATTTTGTGAAAATTGCTAAGAAAACAAGAGTTATTTATATATATGATATATAATTGATTTGCTTATTATTATTAAAAGCAATAGTTTTTATTTAAGTATATTTTCTGAACTTATAAAACAATACGTGTTTGTGCAGTGTTCAAGAGCAAATTCTTTAAGGGAGAGGGATCGTTGTTCCAAGCGCCGAAAGATGCGGTGTCCACGTTATTAACACGTAATGAATTCATATATGTAGAATAACAAGAAACAAATATTTCGTAAAGTGTTATATAAAAAATAAGTTATATTCACCGTTGTTCTCATATTCTGGGTTCTTGTTCTATTTGAATAAAATTTTTTATAGGCTGCCGCGGACGTACACCATTATTATGGATTTCAGTAGATTTGGTTAGCCTTCTTACAATTTTTATAGCTTGATTGGCTATGGGTGCTGTATAATTGGCAGACTGATAGTCATTTTGTGGCTGGTGTAAAACCACCAGAATTGGCTGAAATGTTGCCGGCACATCATCTAAAGACGATTTGTTCAATGTCATTGATTCTTGATTGTTAGAGCGTTGCAACACCTTCATTTCTTTAGGTTTAGACGGAGACATGTTTAGAGCTATTTATAGGCATTGTAGATGCAAAATTTGTGTCCGATTCTTTCATAACAGCAGGAAATATGTGAACCTTAGTCCAGTCAACTTGCAGAATCAACTCCGACAGAACTAATTAAATTGAACTTTTATATATTTTATATTATTATATGTATTTACAAAAGCTTACCCTTATAAGCACCAATTCCATCCAGCAATGAATATGTAAATAAAAATTTCATACTTCTGCACAAACATTTTATAAATAAACACCTTGACATAAACACTTTACATTTTTCTCATTTAGCGTCTGTTGGTGTCTGTGTTGTTTTTTCTACTGTATCGCCATTTTTCTTATGTTTTACTTGTCATGTCCATATGACAAACGAAAATTTTTTACACAAACAAAATACATATCAAGGCGAATCCACTTCATATATTTTCTGCAGGGTTGCAAATTGAGTATACCTAGTGTAGATGTGCCTTGGTGTACATGTTGGAATAAACAGTTTAAAACAACACTACAGATGGTTATGCAGGGCTGTATTTGCCCGTTTAAATATGTCCATGCTGTCAAAAGACGCTAATATATCTGCTTGCAATGGTATATATTGTTAGTGTAGTATAAGCTACACTTGTGTGGCTAAGTGCTACCCTAATACATTTATAATGTAACGAGTATCACCGGTACTCGTTATTGTGCCAAGCTAATGTCATGGCTTTTTTTCCTTCTATTCATTCTTCTTTATCTTGTGCCCAACACGTTCAGTCGCAATAAAACTTAATTATAATTTAATATTAAAACAACGTTTTTTTATTTAAAAGAATACTTGACCCTCCTGGTCAACACTACATGGTGGCAGCGGTAAACATTTAATTAAAGTGAAGAAGCTTTTACAATTGTGAAAGAACTAAGTTTTTTCATCACGTTTTTTGTAAAAAAAAAAAATTTTTTGAGGTTAGGTGAAAATAAATTAATTTACATCAATCTATGCCTCAAAAAGCAGACAAAACTGATAAAATGGAGAACATTTTTGTGGCAAACATCGCTCCTCCTGAACCATTTAATTTTTCGCACCCAGATGATTGGGCCAAATGGCGGAAAAGGTTTGAGCGGTATATGAACGTGTCAGGGCAATCAACTAAAACAGAAAGGGAGCAGATTGATTTGTTATTTTACATAATGGGGGAGAAAAGTGAGGAAGTCTCATTACAATTTGGATCCGCACCAACGAACGTGGCGGATGCCTTAAACAAATTTGACAACTACTTCAACCCAAGAAAAAACATCATATTTGAACGCTTCAAATTCAACTCAAGGGTTCAAAAGCAAGGCGAATCTGTGGATGATTTCATTACTGACCTACATGCCCTTGCCGAAAAGGGTGCGTACGGAAATCTGAAGGAAGAGTTAATCCGAGACAGAATCGTGGTGGGTATGCTCAACACAAAAGTTAGTGAACAGATGCAGCTGAAACCGGATCTAACGTTAAAGGTAGCAATAGATACAGCTCGACAAGCTGAAATTCAAATTAAACAAACAAAAGTCATCAAAGACGACAAAAACGTGTGTAACGTTCAAAAGGCAAGTGGCGGCATGCACGTACGTAACCAAGGTGGAAAAAAATTTTCAAATTTAAATGGTAATGGTAATTATGATAAGAATAAATGTAATTATTGTGGATTTAAACCACACAATAGAAAAGAGTGCCCTGCCAGGGAAAAAAATTGCAACATTTGCAACTTACGTGGACACTTTGCGAGTGTATGTAAAAAGAAAAATGAAATTAAAGCAAAACCAAGTAAAAAGGTAAATTCGGTTGAATCCGCAAATTTAAAATCAAATTCTGAAGATCGGGAAAATTTTGACTATATGATCGGCACGGTGAATAAATTTTTCACGGGAAATAATCGTAAATGTGTAGATTCGTGGTACATTCAGTGCAAAGTAGCCGAATTGAAAAATAGTTTAAACTTTCTTATAGATACTGGGGCAGACTGTGTCTGCATCCCAAAAGATTCGATTTCGAACCATCATAATCTAACCATCATAAATACAGATACAGGCTTAAAGGGACCGGATGGTAATTCGTTGAACGTTCTAGGAATTGCTAAAGCAACTTTAGCTTATCGTGGGAAACAATGTAAAGTAGACGTTTACATTGTTGAGGGGCTTAGTACTCCTATTTTAGGGCGAAATGCTATCGTAAAATTGAATATTCTTCAGCCTCCGGCTCTCGAAAATTTTTTAGTTTCAAAAAGTGAAAGTGAGAATATGTCATTTAAGTTAGTGGAAAATTTTCCCAGACTTTTTCGTGAAATCGGGGAGTTTAAAGGTGAAATTAACATAAGATTAAAAAATAATGTTACTCCTTTTGTACAAACAGTACCAAGAAAGGTTCCAATCCCTTTATTACCAAAATTGAAATCGGAAATTGATAGATTAATAGATCTGGACATAATTGAACGTATGGACGATGTTACTGAGTGGGTCAGTCCCATAGTAGTTGTTCCGAAACCAAACAATGAAATAAGACTGTGTGTTGACTACACCCAGCTTAATAAAGCGGTTATTAGGCCATATTATCCTATGCCGAAAATTGAGCTCTCCTTAGCTAACATTAAGGAAGCTAAAATTTTTTCGAAAATCGACACGAACAAAGGATTTTATCAAATAAAATTATGTCGTGAAAGTCAATTACTGACTTGTTTTATATGTCCATTCGGACGGTTTATTTTTAAAAGATTACCTTTTGGCATTTCTTGCGCGCCAGAATATTTTGTCTCAAAGTTTAATAAAGTCCTAGAAGGAATAAATAACTGCATTTCGCATGTTGATGATATTCTAATTTTTGGGAAAAATCGTAATGAACATGATGCCGCTCTCGAAAAAGTTTTAGCTCGCCTTGACAAAGAAGGTATAACTATTAACAAAGAGAAGTCATGTTTTGGTGTAGACCAAGTTACTTACTTAGGTTATGTTCTTTCAGCAAATGGTGTTTCTATTGATCCAGAAAGAATCAAGGCAATTGTTGACTTTCCCAAACCAGAAAATAAAACAGAAGTCCAACGTTTCCTCGGTATGGTGAATTTTGTTGCAAAGTTTATCCCCAATCGGTCTAAAATATTAGTACCTATCAATGTCTTAACGGGAAAGGTAGATTTTGTTTGGGATAAGGTACAGGAAAAAGCTTTTTTGGAAATTAAAAACAGTTTGACACAAACTCCAACTTTAGCCTTTTATGACCCTTCTAAACAAATTATCATTAGCTCAGACGCATCCTGTTATGGTATTGGTGCCTGTCTTTTTCAAGTGGACGGTGACGGTAAGAGGGAAGTGGTTTCATATATATCCAGAACGATGACCGATACTGAAAAACATTACGCTCAGATTGAACGTGAAGCCCTAGGCATAACTTGGGCAGCAGAAAAGTTAGCCGAGTATATAACAGGTGTGGAAGTAGTATTTGAAACAGACCACAAGCCTTTAGTGCAAATTTTACAGTCAAAAAATTTAGATACCTTGACCCCAAGACTACAACGTTTTAGAATGCGCCTTATGAGGTACGACTACTCTATAGTCTACGTACCAGGCAAAGACTTGAAAGTAGCCGACGCTTTATCTCGTAGTCCAGTTCCTTGTAAAAAGGACGAGCCTCAAGAACTCGGGATAGAAACTGAAGCTTTTGTACGTTTTATCGTAAAACATCTTCCAGTAAAAGATTATTATGTAGAAAAAATAATAAAAGCTCAAAAAGAGGACCCAATATGCAAACTACTTGTTCAGTATTCGGCAGATGGTTGGCCAACTCGTGATAAATTACCAGATTTAATGGTACCCTATTATCAATATCGTTACGATATTTCTTTTTCACAAAATTTAGTATTAAAGGATACACGAATAATTATCCCTCCAGGTTTACAAAGAGAAGTAATCAACTTCATTCATTCAGGCCATCAAGGAATTGCCAAGTGTCGTAGATTAGCTCAAACTTCGGTTTGGTGGTTAGGTCTTAGTTCACAGTTGGAAGATTTAGTAAAAAACTGTCCTAACTGCATTGAGGAACGATGTAACAACAGGGAAACATTCAAGTATGAAAATCCACCAACTCGACCGATGGAGAAAATTGGTTTAGACCTTTTCAAATGGAACACGTGGAATCTTATAATAACTGATTATTACTCGCGATATTTCGAATTTTTTCCACTAACCTCTATGACTGAAGAGGCCATAATCGACAAAGTCAAAGAATTTTTTTCACGCTTTGGTATTTGTTCCATATGCAGGAGTGACAATGGTCCACAATTTCAGTCAAAATTTAAACAATTTGCTTTTGATTACAATTTTACACACGTGACAAGTAGCCCTTATTATAGCCAATCTAATGGTGCTGCGGAAGCAGCGGTGAAAGTTGCAAAAAAATTGATAAAAAAATGTGAAAATGTTCACGAAGGTCTTCTTAACTACCGTTCAACCCCTTTAGCAAACGGATTTTCGCCCGCGGAATTAATGATGGGTCGCAAAATCAAATCTTTGGTTCCAATGTTGCCAAGTCTGTTAGAACCAGAGAATAATCAGAAAGTATTAGACAAGGAACGTCAAATTAAAGAAAAACAGATTCAAAATTATAATACAAGACACAGAACTAGAGATCTTCCGGAATTAAAAAAAGGGGATGGGGTGTGGATAGTCGATTTACAAAAATATGGTAGGGTTTTAAAAAAACTAGACGAACCACGGTCATATCTGGTTAAGGCGGATAGAGAGACGTACAGGCGAAACAGATGGCATCTAATCTCAGTGCCAAATTTCGGTACTGGTAATTCCGACAATTCAGACGAATTTTATAATCCAAATGAAAATTGTATAGTTGAAAACAATTTCGACAACAATGCTAGCGAGGATCAACCCGATTTGCCTTATACTCCAAAGGAACTACCTTCTGAAGAAACTCCAGAAGTTGGTCCCTCAACAAGAGTTGGTAGACATAGAACTACACCAACTTGGTTTAAAGATTATGTAGTTTAAGAGATTGATTTAGAAAATTAAAATACAATTTTAGAAAAAAAGTTTATTATATTTGTTACCTATAAAAACACATTCATTTAAAATAAAATAATAATGAAAATACAAAACAAATAAAATTGTACAAACATCTTTATTTAAAATCAAAAATATCAAAACAATTGTAAAACTGAAAAAATAATATTGTAAAAATACTTTAATTTAGTTATCAAAATTATAAAAAAAAAAAAAAAATGTTAAATGAATTTAAAAAAAAAAAAAAAAAAAAAAAAAAAAAAAAAAAAAATAAGTATAATAATTATTACTTATTATATTTAAAAAAGGGGATGTAGTATAAGCTACACTTGTGTGGCTAAGTGCTACCCTAATACATTTATAATGTAACGAGTATCACCGGTACTCGTTATTGTGCCAAGCTAATGTCATGGCTTTTTTTCCTTCTATTCATTCTTCTTTATCTTGTGCCCAACACGTTCAGTCGCAATAAAACTTAATTATAATTTAATATTAAAACAACGTTTTTTTATTTAAAAGAATACTTGACCCTCCTGGTCAACACTACAGTTAGCATTGTACCGATTTTCTATATTAACCAGTTATTTTTAAAAAAACATTATTACTAAACAACAATCATGTTTTTATTGATGCCGTGTTCAGTGGTTTTACAACATAAGAAAGTATTACAAAATTAAGTGTTTTATACATGACATGTATCTAACATCTGATACGCCAATATTACAAAGAAATTATATATGAAAATGACGTAGTTTACCGCTGAAACATTGCTTATATGGAACTCATGCACAAATTCACTAGGAAAAATGTTTAGTTAGAGTGCTTTCTAATATCTACTGACATTAGTTGGCCATATGGCGAAGAGATATGTTGCCATATATATTGCTTAGCATGTAACAAGGCTTTTATAAAAAAACATGTGTTGTATAGCACGTTTTAGACGATGTAGTACAATTAGCCTTAGCCTATCTACATATACATCAATATGGTTTCTTGCAGGTAGTACGTGTATATACTGTTTGGGAAATTTATATAACAATGTCATATATCACAGCTATGTGATGGAATAAACACCACTCATGTGTCAACAAATTCCACATGTTGTAGAATGATTTTCTTGTCTGGTGGCAGGCCTAAACTGAAATTAAATATCGCGGCCGGCAGCACTAGCTTGGATTGACATCTGTTTTCGTGCTCTTGTAAAATTTGTTGACAACATTGTTGACACAGGTATTTTGTGATTGTTGACTCTTCTGTTCGATTTAACTCACATTTGTTTGTATTCTGTGTATTTGCTGTTTATTTCTTGGAATCAATCTAACATATTTCTAACTAAAAACGAATAAAGAAAAATTGAACTATATTGAGGATATAGGGTATTTAAATTATTGACACTTTTTAAAGGAATTAACTGTGTATTTCATAATGAATTTATACTGTTTAACAAATTTTATTGATTATTCCTTGGCCATACATCAACCTCTCAAACATAGCAACCGTATCAAGGTAAAATCGGTGTGATCAATATAAACATTTTCTAATGAATTTTGTCTATTGTATACTTTTTCCTTTTCGCAGTACACCTGCTTTGATATATCTGAGAACTATATTGTGCTCGGAGCGACATCAGGTTCGTTGTATGTATTTAACAGGAGGGGTAAATTTTTACACCTCATTCCTAGTAAACATGGAGCAGTAAATCATTTATCGATATCGGCCAACGAAAAATATATTGGCTTTTCTACTCAGCGTTCAGTCGTTTGCGTGTATGCAGTAAACGTATCAGCGCAGTCAGCTCCACAAGTTATTTTTACAAATTTGTGTAGTGACCAATCTGTACAGGTCACTTGCTTGCATTGGACACAAGATGAAAAACAATTTTACTATGGAGACTCTAAAGGACAGGTTAACTTGGTTCTGCTATCAACATTTATCGTAAGTTACATCTTCAATATGTTATTACTGTTGTGTATGTTATGATTTTTTATGAGTGCGACCATCATTCATATGTGGGGGTCATGCATTGCACCGGAAGTAGGGAAATAGCTTTTGGGAAGGAAGAAGTAGTTTGTTCCACATACAGACTTTACATTCAAAAGATGAATTCTCTTTTTGTAATGTGTCGTGGGTTTCGTTGGAATAACTGTTTCGAAAAAAATTCTCTTATTTCATTAGATCACATCCCACTATACTGATGGTAGAACAACGAAACGCATCCCATATTGCAACGTTACTCAAGAGAGTAACTGTACAAGGTGTATAGAAGGCCTTTTTGCTAAAGCATATAATATATAACCGTTTTTAAACCTTAAAGGAAAGTCGCACAAATTTGTATTATGGCTGCTCTCCTATGCCTTCCATGGTTGCCTTTGTAAGCAGATGTTTTTAGTTCCTTGGTGAGTGGTGTTGAGAAGACTGTGTAATAAACAAAAGGCACGAAATGAAAATTCTAGGAAATTCTCAACATATTTTCGTACATTAATTTACTTAGAATGGCACAAAGAAAAGGGATAATGTTAATGTGTGTCTAAAGAAAATTGTTAAAACGGGGCAGGTTATAAAATATCGAATCTGTATGTAGCAAACACAATTACTGTCTTAAAGCTTAAATGATAGAAGTAACAAGGACAAAATCAAAATTTGATAAGATAACTGGTATTTAAAAAATGATAATATAATAAGAAAGTCTTATTTGGTATCTAATTTTTCGTAATGTTGTCGAACGCATAAAAACTTACTTTATGGGAAATATATTTCAACTTGACCTACTTGACTATAGTGCATTAAATTGTTTAGTGTTGTGCATGTTATGAAATTCAATTATTTCTAAATTGTATGTCGTTTCAGGGTACAAGTCATATTAATATGTCCATACACCCAATACTATTTTTGGAATCTTCTATTGTTCAAATAGATGACTTCGAATCATTACTTTTAGTTTCAAACTGTTCCAAATGTATTTTATGTAATACAGAATATGAAGAATATAAACAGGTTTGTGTATGAAATATATTTATTTTTTAAATTTAAACTATAAAGCTTTTCAGATTGGTAATAAACCTCGGGATGGCGTTTATGGCGCATGCTTTTCAATTTCCTCGAATGAAACACAGCAGCCATCGCGAATTTTCTGTGCTCGTCCGGGATCGCGTATATGGGAAGTCGATTTCGAAGGTGATGTTATTCAAACGCATCAGTTCAAATTTGCATTAGCATGTCCACCAGCGAAAATTCACAGAGATCAGGATAATGACAATGATAATTTGTCGGCAGACAATGATGGCAACGATGAAATGCTGGATTATCAACCACAAAACTTGCAATTTGGCAAGTTGCAAAAACTAACACATGACATTTTATTAACATATACAGAACTGGGTCTTTACATATTCGATATGCGCAGTTCCTCCGTCGTTCTATGGTGTAATCAATTTGAACGCATTGTAGATTGCAAAGTTTACAACGATGAAATCATAGTTTTCACGCAAACAGGATCTCTCTACTCTGTGCAACTGCATTCGCTGCAGTCGCAAGCCTCTACTTTAGTAAGGCAGGGCAAACTTCTGGAATGTGCTTGGCTAATGCGTAAGAATGTTAAGTATTTTGCCGATAAGGCTAGAGAAGACTACGAGTTGGGACAATTAAATCAGATTAAGAACTTTTTGATGGATCGCCATCAATATGAATTGCTAAATGATCTCTCCGTAATATTTGATGCTATTGCTCAATGTGATTCAAATGGCGACAACAACAGCTCTGGTGGAAGTTCGGGAACAGCAGATAGAAGTTGTAGTTTGGGAGCAATGGCGGTACAAAATCCAAAATCATCAGAAAAAACTTCTCCTCAAGGAGTTTATGTCTTAGAAAACTCATTTTGTGAAAATTTAAAGGCACAAAAGGGAGAAAAACATTTTAA